>QLOS01000353.1:0-27948 GCA_003313725.1 Russula sp. MG48 | reverse complement strand
GCACTATGGGTCACTGTACAGTGCTCCTGTAGTCTACTGTAGCTGATGTATAGTTTGCAGATGCATGTGAGTTGAGTATCATATTACAGTCATGGGTTCAAGGCAGTAGAGGGGTCATAGGTGAGATGCGAGTGGATATGGGTGAAAAAGCATAACACTAAAGCATAACAGTAGACTTGAGATGACACTGATCAACTTGGTGGTTTTATGGTCTGGGACAAAGTCTGTACATATATATACCAATGATACTGGAATTGAAGGCTTAATTTGTGACCTTGAACACATAGATGGATTAGACAAGCATATTAGGAGGCAATATTCAAGCTGCTAGCAGCTAGATGGAGGATGGATGCAAATGTTGCACCTTATCAGGCCTATCTCAGGCCTTGTCCCAGAACTTTTGAGGCCAAGTTCAAGTTTACTTATCCATCTGAGGTGCCCACAGTTTGTCATACATATGAACTACCATGAAATTTAATAAAAAGCTCTCCTCACTTGCTGTTACGATCTCCCTTGCGGACTGCGGACCATCCCCTTTTGTGCTTACATCTATATGCTTACCTTTACCCCGTGTGACTCACGCTGACTCGTGCTTGCTTACTGTATGATATGACGCCTGTGGAGCGTGCGTGACTCATGTGGAGTGATGTGGCCATCGCTCCACTACTATACTTAGCTTCGGATCTTGGACTGACTCACTACCCTCGTTATGACTCAGGTAGTAGTTAGCATGTGCCCCCTGTAGCTCCCTATATAAGGAGCCCCCTTTGCGCCAGTCAAGCCTTAAGCTTGACTTAGTTTCTTAATCGAGACCTGACCTTGCTTTGACTCTTGAGCTCGCCGCTCTAAGACGCTCCCACTGCCCCTCTACCCGTGACCTCGTCCTGCTTCGCTCTCACGCCCCTCTAGGTCGGCTGCAACGACTTAGCTTTGAACTCGAAGTCACAAGCGCTCGTGACTTAGCCGTTCTACTCCGAAGAGTCTGCTTTACTCTTACGTCACCGAGGCCACTGAAAGTGCCTCGCTCAGGACCACGTGCTTGTGCCCTCGCACGTGTTCGCCTTCGCCATACGCCCAGCTGCACAAGTCGTGCCCATGGCCCCTCGAGCCATAACATAAGTCAAGCTTCCACTTTTTACGTCTACCACCCTGGACGACGCCGCCTTTGCTGAACGCCTTCAGGAACTTGCCAGACGCTGCCTCCATATAGAACGTTGGAGATCCTACTTGGATGTCGCCATCTACAACCACAACGCCATTTGCCACCATACCTGCCTAGAAGGAGCCACAGAAGTACACCTCTCCCTCCTTATCGAAAGAGACGTCTTCTGCCACATCGACCAAGAGTGGCAAGGAGAATTTAACCTGCTAGAAGCCGCCCTCACGATCCTCGAACTTTCATTAACACCCTGGAATCCACTAGGCAACACGGATTGATTGGAGTCAGGGAAATCACGCCGGACGCCCTCTGCGACGCCATAGAATTCACGCAACACCTGCTAGACCAAGCCAGAGGTGACGTGCTTTGCCACAGCCGCGACTGTTACCTCCTCTGTGACAGGGGACCCAACCACCACCACCGCCTCCTAGACCAGCTCCTCCGCGAACTAGAAGATTTCACGCAAGAACTAAACTTCATCTGTAATGCATTCTTCGAGACAGCAGGCTTCCCTCTCCCTTCGTAAGCAACCCTGGAAGAAATCAGGCTCACACTCTCGTCAGAAACTAGGACAAGAGTATCTGTCAGAAGAGAGGACAACCTTCCAGGCTATATCAAAGGAGAAGCCTACTGGAGGAGAAACAACACAAACGACTATTGGTGCTACCACATTCGCCTCTTCACCTCGCTAGGCATCAGAGAAAGACCCATCGAATACCTCAACGACGACTGGTACCTCATAACCTATGACCAAGGTAGATATTGGACGCGCGCAAACCAGATCCTAGAAGTTGAAAACATCAACGAAACCGGACTAGGACATAGCTCACTTAGACCGGAATCGCCAGAACCCATTGCCGTAGATCCAGCCAGCCCAGACCGTGCCTCCTCGACCTTCCACAGTGCCAGTGAAGGAGAAGAGCCTACACCAGTACCTCAGACTATCTCGCCGCTTGAAGAATTCATTAGCACAGGACTCCAAGACGTAGCCACGCTACAAGGAACGCACCCACTCCTTCCCGAAACCCAAGAAACGCCCCAGCTTCTGCAAATCGCCCATGCAGCAACCCAGCCAACCGCACCACCACCTATCCTCCAACAACTGCAGCCGCCAGCACCTCCAGCAGCCCCAGTAATGGCCGCAGTCACCCCACCAAGAAATGACAATGGAGCGACGGGAAACAAGCCTACTACCTTCGAAGGTGATTGAAGCAAAAGCGACAACTTCCTCAGGGAGTTCAACATCTACAGAATCCTCCACAGTACCTCGGAGAATGTCACCATCCCTTACAACCGTGTAGCCCTCGCCATATCCCTCATCAGAGGACCAAAGGTCGATGATTGGGGCGACGCCCAGATGAAAGCCCTCAATAACAAAGTCGCCAGACAGATCAACCCCGTCGCATGCACAGACAAAACCTTGTGGACAGAGTTCGAAGACAGCTTCAAAAGGGCATTCACCGACACCGCCAAAGAACAAGAAGCCTACAGAAAACTCACGGAGCTACGCATGCAAGGAGATGACATCGACAGATACATCGCCAGCTTTGACCACTATGTCCTCACCTCAGGATGGTCCCTGAATGAACGAGGAATGCTAGACCTCTTCACCAAAGGTCTGCGTCGAGGAATCGCGCTCAAAATCCTCGACAGAGATACGGTCCCCACAACGATAGAAGGATGGAAGGAGGCAGCACGCAAAGAGATCCAAAGAACAGCCCAAAAAACGGCAATGTTGGGACCGAATCCCAACCCCCCACGCTTCACACCACGCCCCCGCTTCATCCCCAGAACCGCCCCCGTACCAGCCCGACCCAACCGAAACAATGTCCCTGTCCCCATGGAAGTTGATGCCAACCGCTTAGGAGGACCACTGACCAACGCAGAAAAGAAGAAGCTCATGGACAAGCGAAAGTGCTTCTACTGTAAAGAAGTAGGCCACCGAGCGTATCAGTGCGGCAAAAAGCCAAGGCGACGAGGGCCACCACCACCCAAAGCGAGGGTAACAGAAATGGAAGCCGCCTCCAGTATCGCGCCAGAAGATAGCGCTAGTCAGACGTCACAGTCGGACCTCATCTCCCAGCTACGCTCCATGAACGCCACAGAGCGCACTGCCATGTTTGACCAAATTATAGAAGAAGATTTGGATTTTTAAAGCAGCTTGATCTATCAGCCTGGGATCAAGCTTCGCGAATTTGTACCATGTATGTCTCGAACTGAAATAGTGTCAATGCCAATTTTACTTTTTCAAACATACATGGGAAGGCTGCAGAAAAGGCGCTGGTAGACAGTGGCGCCATGAACAATTTTATCGATCAGAAAACCGCTAAACAGCTTCGCCTCACCCCACACCTGCTCCCCCAACCACGCCTCCTGTACAACGTGGATGGATCAGAAAATCGCAGCGGAAGAATAACCATCTACTGTGACCTTCTCATCAAGCAAGGAAGCAAAGAGCATGTCCAACGCTTCTATTGGGCCAATCTAGGACGAGATAGAACCATCCTGGGCTTCCCCTGGTTGCACGCATTCAACCCTGCCATCAACTGGACGACCCGCACCATCCAGGGAGGACCAATCTCGCTAACAATGACGGGAAGGAAGGCCCTGGAACAACCCAGGACCCTACTATGTTATGCCCAGATGTTAGGACACGCACTAGATGCCATGGGATGGGAGGAAGGAGACAGCCTCATCCTCCAGATCAACCGAACTAACATCGCCCAAGAATGGGCGATACAGGCGAACCAAGAGCGAAAGGCTCCCACAGCCGCGGATGTTCCAAGGGAGTACGCACGACATTGGAGAGTCTTCTCAGAAGAAGAGGCACAGCGCTTCCCCCCAAGCCGAGAGGATGATCACACGATCAACCTCAAGCCAGACGCCCCAGCAACGCTAGACTGTAAAGTCTACCCCCTCAACCCCAAGGAGTTGATCGCCGCCGATGCCTGGATTAAAGAACAACTCGACAAGGAATATATCCAGCTATCAAAATCTCCATATGCTGCACCATTCTTCTTCATCAAAAAGAAGGATGGATCCCTCCGCCCGGTCCAGGACTACCGCACGTTAAATAGCTGGACAATTCGGGATGTGTACCCCCTGCCCGATATCAACATCCTCACCAGAGATCTAGAAGGGCGCACCCTCTTCACAAAGTTCAACATCCGTTGGGGGTACCACAACGTACGCATCAAGGAAGGAGACCAATGGAAGGCGGCCTTCAAAATGCCACAAGGGCTCTTTGAGCCCCGCGTTATGCTCTTCGGGCAGTGCAATGCCCCAAGTACATTCCAGCGAGTTATGGACAGACTACTCCGCCCACTGAAACTCAAGTACCCCAGGATGATTTTCGTCTACATGGATGACATCCTCGTTGCCACACCTCTGGACCACACCCTACACCGACAAATCGTCCATGAACTCTTGGATGTCCTGGAGGAAGGATCATTCTTCCTCAAACCGCAGAAATGTCTCTTCGAGCAACGAAGGGTTGAATACTTGGGACTCGTAATCAATGGGGAATCTCTGCGCATCAAATCCAGCAAACTGAAGGGAATCAAAGAATGGCCCCGCACCCTCACCAGCGTGAAGCAACTACGATCCACACTAGGAGTGCTAGGATACCAGCGCCCCTTCATTCCAGGCTTCGCAGAAATCGCCCGCCCGCTCACCAGCCTGCTAAAGAAAGGGACCCCCTTCGTCTGGACAGACGAATGCTCAGCTGCCGTGGATAAGCTCATCCACATCGTCACCAGCGACCCTGTCCTCTGGCAGCCCAGCCCAACACGACCTTACGAACTCGAAGTGGACGCCTCCCAAAACGCCACGGGAGCCATCCTATACCAGTATGACCCCCAGGGACGTCGCAGGCCAGTGGGATACGACTCCAAGACATTCACCGCAACCGAGCGCAACTACCCCATCTGGGACAGGGAGTTCCTCGCCATTATTCAAGGGTTAGAACACTGGCGCCATCTCCTTGTGGGCACACAGCACCAGGTCCTCATCATTACGGACCACAAAAACCTCCAGTACTACAGGTCCCCCCAGAAAATCAACCGGAGGATCGCCTGCTACATCCTCACACTAGGAGACTATGACATCACCTTAGTCCACTGCCCGGGGGCAACCAACAAAGCTGACGCCCTCTCCCGCCGCCCGGACTTTGATAATGCAGGAAGCGACAATGAAGACGTCATCGCCCTGCCCCCACACCTCTTTGCTAACGCCGCAACCGCTGTGGATCTGGAGGACCGCACCCTAGCAGCCCAAAAAGATCACCAATCCACGCTCGCCACATGGGCCTCTACCTACCCCCTGGAACACCATCCTGGAGGAGGGTGGTGGCACGCCAATCGCCTGGTTGTCGTGGCAGACAACGATCTTAGGAGGGGGGTAATTTCCCTCTATCATGACTCAACAACAGCCGGACACCCGGGCATCCTGAAAACATGCCTCCTCATCACCAAAGACTACTGGTGGCCCAACATGAAACAGACAGTCCTCGCCTATGTCAAAGGATGCGCCACCTGCCAAGCCACCAAAGCCAACACCACAAAGCCAGCGCCACCCTTCACGCCTATCACAACCAACCCAACCGCCCTGCCATTCGAGACAGTTGCCCTCGACCTCATCGTCAAACTGCCCCCATCAGATGGCTTTGACTCCATCCTCACAGTAACGGACCACGATTGCTCAAAAGCCACCATCTTCATCCCCTGCAGAGAATCTATGACGGCCCCAGAAATCACGACACTCTATGCCAAGAACATCTTCCCCCACTATGGCATCCCCCAGAGAATTATTAGTGACAGAGGAACACACTTTGCCTCACACTTTCCTAGAGAACTCTGCAAGTCCCTCGGCATAGAACAGAACATCAGCACGGCCTACCACCCTCAGACAGATGGCCAGTCCGAACGCACCAATCAATGGCTGGAACAGTACCTCCGCATCTACGTCAATCACCAGCAGAACAACTGGGCCTCGCTCCTACCAGCTGCCCAATACGTCCATAACGCCTGGCCTAGCAGCACCACCAAGCAAGCACCGTTCCAGCTCCTCATGGGTCACGTACCGTGTGCCCATCAACCGCAAAGATCCAAGAAAATGCCGACACTCCAAGAACGCCTAGACCGCATCCAAGAAGGCCGGCAATCAGCGCAGACCACCATCACCAATGCCCAGACCCTCATTAGCTCCAGAAAGGGAGCGCGATTTAAGCCATTCGCCCAAGGACAAAAGGTCTGGCTCGAAGGGAGGAATATCCACATCACCCAACCAAGCGCAAAACTCGCTCAACGACGCTACGGTCCCTTCGCTATCACCAGAGTCCTCTCCCCAGTAGTGTATCAGCTCGCCATTCCTCCGCAGTGGAAGCTATGCCGTGTCCATGACATCTTCCATGCCAGCCTCCTCACCCCGTATATAGAAACCAATGAACATGGCCCAAACTTCACAGAACCGCCTCCTGATGTCATAGACAGAGAAGCAGAGTATGAAGTCGAGGCCGTCCTAGAATACCGCCAATTCGGAAGAACAAAACAGCCACAGTATCGAGTCAGATGGAAAGGGTACTCCGCAGCAGAAGACATGTGGGAACCTCGGGCGAACTTGAAACACTCCATGAACCTAGTCCGCCAGTTCCACCGAGATAACCCCGCCGCGATAAGAGAAGCCTATATAAGACACACCTTGACCACCCTCAAGGCCCCATCCCCCTCTCTCGCCTCCACCACCCCCAGCTCGCCCCCACCTGCTTACTCACTGCTCATGTCTGCCGATGGCTCGCCGAAAGACCAACAGCCTCCTCTCCAAGTCATCAACATCGCCGCCCCAGCATTGCCGCCCCCGACGGAGCCCAGGACCAAGGATGACCACTCGCAGCGCCGCCCAGCAACGCCCTTTGCCGCCCGCATATTCACCATCAGCGACAGCAGCTCCAGCGATGACAATGACAGCAATGGAGCAAGTGGACCAGATTCTGGACAAGATTCTCCTGCTCATGGCAGCACATCCGCCCCCAGCCTCCACTCCGCTCCAGACCTCTCAGACCACCCACTCAGCTCAGACAATTTCTGCGGAGTCTGCAACGCCCCCATCCAGATTGACGATGGCCACGCCACCTGGAGCGCCTCCCCCGTCTCGAGCCTCCCCTCAGCACCTGCCAACCCCTCAGTACCTGCTGCTTCGCTCCCCCAGGCTGGATTTCATTCGCCAGCGTCAACCAACCCCCGCTTCAGGGCCACACCACCCATCGGAGCCACCGTCTTTTCCATACTTCCATCTGCCGACAACGATGCTGCCTGCGCCGTCCACTTTCTGCCACTGGCAGAGGTCCCTGCCCCCTCGTACTCTAGCCGACGCAGCTACGCAAATGTCGCCGCCACCCCTGCCAGTCAAGGAGGAATCGCTGCCGCCTCAGCAACTCCATGCGCCCATGGTAACAGCAGTGGAGGCCCAGGCCATGGTCAGTCGGGCAACACGCTCGGCTACGATGGTTATCTCCTGCAATGGCATCGACTTGTCGACAACGCAGGTGAGCGGGACAATATCCTTGTCCCCGATCACAACAACAGACTAGTCCCCGCCACCTTTTATGCCCACTTCACCCGCCTCGCTGAGCCCCTCATCCTGGGACGTCTGACGGAGACATCCCCTATTTACGCTGAGCCCCTCCACGCTAAGCCCTGCCCCGATGCTCACCTCCCAGACATAGACGACTGGGACCTGACCGCGCTGGAGGGCAACCACCAGTACTGCCACCATGTGGACCGCCTCGTAGAAGGCCTCAATGACGCTGGCGTCGCCACAGAGGTCCACCGCTATCGCCACCTAGTCCACAAGCTGCACTCCCAGATCAAGCAGGAGTACCACCACCTCCTGGGCACCCCTCAGTGCCGCGCCGACTACACCACCCTCCAGCTAGATCGGGATGCTGACCTAGTACGCCACCGCCATGTGCTCCGGGACCAGCTGCGTGTCGTCAAAGTGCATCTCCACAACACAGCTGTCAACTCGCGCATTGGGCCCAAGCTGGACCAGATCCTTGCGCGCCCGATCCTCCCCTCAATGTCTTATTGGCTGCGGGGCCGCCCTGCCACCCACCAGACCGACGTCGTCACCCAGCTCCCCGTTCACATCCCACCTCATGTCCACTTCATGCACGAGCGCCCCCTCCCCGTCCGAGAACACGTCGTTCACATGCTGCGCCACAAGTGCCCTTGCCCACCTGAATCCTCCCCCGACGCCAACGACGCCGGTCGTGCCCTGTCCAGTGAGCCCACCACCTCTGACTAACAGCGTGGCAGCTGTTCCTTAGGGGAGGGCGTACTGTTACGATCTCCCTTGCGGACTGCGGACTGTCCCCTTTTGTGCTTACGTCTATATGCTTACCTTTACCCCATGTGACTCACGCTGACTCGTGCTTGCTTACTGTATGATATGACGCCTGTGGAGCGTGTGTGACTCATGTGGAGCGATGTGGCCATCGCTCCACTACTATACTTAGCTTCGGATCTTGGACTGACTCACTACCCTCATTATGACTCAGGTAGTAGTTAGCACGTGCCCCCTGTAGCTCCCTATATAAGGAGCCCCCTTTGCGCCAGTCAAGCCTTAAGCTTGACTTAGTTTCTTAATCGAGACCTGACCTTGCTTCAACTCTTGAGCTCGCCGCTCTAAGACGCTCCCACTGCCCCTCTACCCGTGACCTCGTCCTGCTTCGCTCTCACGCCCCTCTAGGTCGGCTGCAACGACTTAGCTTTGAACTCGAAGTCACAAGCGCTCGTGACTTAGCCGTTCTACTCCGAAGAGTCTGCTTTACTCTTACATCACCGAGGCCACTGAAAGTGCCTCGCTCAGGACCATGTGCTTGTGCCCTCGCACGTGTTCGCCTTCGCCATACACCCAGCTGCACAAGTCGTGCCCACGGCCCCTCAAGCCGTAACACTTGCTTGGTGATTGTTTTGTTGCCAATATCTTAATCAGACAGTCCAAGTCTCACAGGCTTCTCCAGTCAGTTAAGTGTCTCTGCCAGTGTGACTTTGAACAATGAGTGCTTCAAGGTGTCTGTCTCTTACAGCTCATCATGACCTAGCCCTAGCCATCTAACATCAGGTTTTGTGTAAAAGACTTTTTTGGACTTTTTTGAACTTTTTTGAACTTGTTTTAACTTTTGGAGGCTTATATGAGCCCCTAAAACTGTTGTGCAGCAACTAGTGTGCAGCTAACAGGTGTGCAGTGGAATCCTTTAGGATGTAGACTCTTACTTGTATACTACAAAGTGTGGGTGAAAGCAACACTGATATTTACTAGTGAAAAGCTGGTGCTTATATACATGTAGGCATGTGTGACATGACATAAGGTGACATGCATATATCCTAATATATCATAATAATATCCCATAAGGGGATATTACCCATATGTCTGGATTAGGTCTAGATAGAACTAGAGCAGCCCAGATCCCCATGGGATACAGCCCTTGTGTTGCTGGTTCAACACTCCCCCTTGCTAAGTGTGGCAAATGTGTTTGTGCTCTTGGCAAATATGAAGCAGTTTGTAGACATAATTGCAGATCATGAGAATGGTGTATGCACAAGTAAATGCAGCAATGAGAAACCATTCTTATACTGTCAGGGAGCACTGGTTCCAAGGTTGGAGAGGTGCAGAGGCTCTGTGTCATCCTGCACATTTCCAGATTTCTGTGGATAGCTGCACTGGAAGGGGAAGAACCCGACTGCTGCATTGCGCATGAAGGAGAAGGTTTGGACTTCTGCATTCTAAGGAACCGTGGGCAATGGATAGTGAGATTTCTGGGGCGATCCACAAAATCTCTAGATCCAAGGAGGAGACATTGTTTTTCTAGTCCTTAAGATAGACGACCATTGGTAAGGCATGACATGGTGTTACGGCTCGAGGGGCCGTGGGCACGACTTGTGCAACTAAGCGTGTAGCAAGAGTGAACACGTGCGAGCAGAACGAGCACGTGGTCCTGAGTGAGACACTTCTGGTGGTCTCAGTGACGCAAGAGTTAAACAGGGTTTTCCGAGTAGAACGGCTAAGTCACGGGCGCTTGTGACTTCAAGGTTCAAAGCTAAGTCGTTGCAGCCGACTTAGAGAGGCGTGAGAGCGAAGCAAGATAGTGCTGAGCGAGCACTAAGGCAGAGGCAGAAGATAAGAAGGCAGTGGGAGCGTCTTAGAGCGGCAAGCTCAAGAGTCGAAGCAAGGTCAGGTCTCGATTAAGAAACTAAGTCAAGCTTAAGGCTTGACTGGCGCAAAGGGGGCTCCTTATATAGGGAGCTACATGGAGTCACGTGCTAGCCACTACCTGAGTCATAACGAGGGTAGTGAGTCAGTCCCAGATCCGAAGCTAAGTATAGTAGTGGAGCGATGGCCACATCGCTCCACATGAGTCACGCACGCTCCACAGGCGTCACATCATACAGTAAGCAGTCCTGAGTCAAGTCGAGTCACGTACGGAGTGGGGGTAAGCATAAGGCGTAAGCAAGGGGAAAACGGTCTGTAGCCAGCAAGGGAGATCGTAACAGTACGCCCTCCCCTAAGGAACAGCTACCACGCTGTTAGTCAGAGGTGGCGGGCTCACCAGACAAGGCGCGGCCCGCGTCGTTGGCGTCGGGAGAGGACTCCGGCGGGCAGGGGCACTTGCGGTGCAGCATGTGAACGACGCGTTCACGGACAGGGAGGGGGCGCTCATGCATGAAATGGACATGGGGCGGGACATGGACAGGGAGTTGGGCGACGACGTCCGTCTGATGTGTGGCGGGGCGGCCCCGTAACCAGTAGGACATGGAGGGGAGGATGGGCTGCGCGAGGATCTGGTCCAGCTTGGGCCCAATGCGTGAATTGACGGCTGCGTCGTGGAGACGCACTTCGACGACACGCAGCTGGTCCCTCAGCGCATGGCGGCGGCGCACTAGATCAGCGTCCCGGTCCAGCTGGAGGGCGGTATAGTCGGCGCGGCTCTGCGGGGTGCCCAACAGATGGTTGTATTCGTGCTCGACCTGGGCGTGGAGCTTGTGGATGAGGTGGCGGTAGCGGTGGACCTCCGCGACGACGCCGCTGTCGTTGAGGCCCTCGATGAGGCGGTCGATGTGGTGGCGGTATTGGTGGTCGCCCTCCAGCGCTGTCATGTCCCAGTCGTCTATGTTGGCTAGGTGAGCATCGGGACGAGGTTTAGCGTGGAGGGGCTCAGCGTAGATGGGGGACGTCGTCGTCAGACGTCCCAGGATGAGGGGCTCGGCAAGGCGGGGGAAGTGGGCATAGAAGGTGGTGGGGACTAGTCGGTTGTTGTGATCGGGGACAAGGATATTGTCCCGCTCACTTGGGTTGTCGACAAGTCGATGCCATCGCAGGAGATAACCATCGTAGCCGAGCGCGTTGTCCTGTTGACCATGGCCCGCGTTTCCGCCGCGGTTACCGTGGGTGCATGGAACTGCTGAGGCGGCGGCGACTCCTCCTTGACTGGCGGGGGTGGCGGCGATGTCTGCGTAGCTGCGTCGGCTAGAGTACGTGGGGGCAGGGACCGCTGTCGGTGGCAGAAAGTGGACGGCGCAGGCAAGGTCGTTGTCGGCAGATGGAAGTACGGAAAAGACGGTGGCTCCGACGGGCGGCGCGCCCCTGAAGCGGGGATCTGTTGGCGCTGGTGTATGAAGTCCAGCCTGGGGGAGCGGAGCGGCAGATACCGAGGGGTTGGCAGACGCTGCGGGGAGGCTCAAGACGGGGGAGGCGCTCCAGGTGGCATGGCCGTCGTCGATCTGGACGGGGGCGTTACAGACTCCGCAGAAGTTGTCTGAGCTGAGTGGGTGGTCTGAGAGGTCTGGGGCGGAGTGGAGGCTGGGGGCGGATGTGCTGCCACGAGCAGGAGAATCTCGTCCAGTATCTGGTCCGCTTGCTCCATTGCTGTCGCTGTCGTCGCTGGAGCTGCTGTTGCTGATGGTGAATATGCGGGTGGCGAAGGGCGTGGCTGGGCGGCGCTGCGAGTGGTCATCCTCGGTCCTGGGCTCCGTCGGGGACGGCGATGCTGGGGCGGCGATGTTGATGACTTGGAGGGAAGGCTGTTGGTCTTTCGGCGAGCCATTGTCAGACATGAGCGATGAATAAGCAGGTGGGGGCGAGCTGGGAATGGTGGAGGCGAAAGAGGGGGATGGGGCTTTGAGAGCGGTCAGGGCGTGCCTTATATAGGCCTCTCTTATCGCGGCGGGGTTATCTCGGTGGAAGTTGTGGACTAAGTTCATGGAGTGTTTCAAGTTTGCCCGCGGTTCCCACGTATCTTCTGCTGCGGAGTACCCTTTCCATCTGACTCGGTACTGTGGCTGCTTTGTTCTTCCAAATCGGCGGTATTCTAGAATGGCCTCGACTTCGTACTCTGCTTCTCCATCTATGACGTCAGGAGGCGGTTCTGTGAAGTTCGGGCCATGTTCGCTGGTTTCTATGTATGGGGTGAGGAGGCTGGCGTGGAAGACGTCATGGACGCGGCGTAGCTTCCACTGTGGGGGAATGGCGAGCTGGTACACTACTGGGGAGAGGACTCTGGTGATGGCAAAGGGGCCGTAGCGTTGCTGAGCGAGTTTCGCGCTTGGTTGGGTGATGTGGATGTTTTTTCCTTCGAGCCAGACCTTTTGTCCTTGGGCGAATGGCTTAAATCGCGCTCCCTTTCTGGAGCTGATAAGGGCCTGGGCGTTGGTGATGGCGGTCTGTGCTGATTGCCGGCCCTCTTGGATCCGATCTAGGCGTTCTTGGAGTGTCGGCATTTTCTCGGATCTTTGCGGCTGATGGGCGCGTGGTACATGGCCCATGAGGAGCTGGAACGGCGCTTGTTTGGTGGTGCTGCTGGGCCAGGCGTTGTGGACGTATTGAGCAACTGGTAGGAGCGAGGCCCAGTCATTCTGCTGGTGATTGACATAGATGCGGAGGTACTGTTCTAGCCATTGGTTGGTGCGTTCGGACTGGCCGTCTGTCTGGGGGTGGTAGGCCGTGCTGATGTTCTGTTCTATGCCGAGGGATTTACAGAGTTCTCTCGGAAAGTGTGAGGCAAAGTGCGTCCCTCTGTCGCTGATGATCCTCCGGGGGATGCCGTAGTGGGGGAAGATGTTTTTGGCATAGAGTGTCGCGATTTCTGGGGCCGTCATGGATTCTCTGCAGGGGATGAAGATGGCGGCTTTCGAGCAATCATGATCTGTTACTGTGAGGATGGAGTCAAAGCCATCTGATGGGGGCAGTTTAACGATGAGGTCAAGGGCGATTGTCTCGAACGGCAGGGCGGTTGGGTTAGTTGTGATGGGCGTGAGGGGTGGTGCTGGCTTCGTGGTGTTAGCTTTGGTGGCTTGGCAGGTGGCGCATCCTTTGACGTAGGCGAGGACCGTTTGTTTCATATTGGGCCACCAGTAGTCTTTGGCGATGAGGAGGCACGTTTTTAGGATGCCCGGGTGTCCGGCTGTTGTTGAGTCATGGTAGAGGGAAATTACCCCCCTCCTAAGGTCGTTGTCTGCCACGACAACCAGGCGATCGGCGTGCCACCACCCTCCTCCAGGGCGGCGTTCCAGGGGGTAGGTAGAGGCCCATGTGGCGAGCGTGGGTTGGTGACCCTTCTGGGCTGTCAGGGTGTGGTCTTCCAGATCCACAGCGGTTGCAGCATTGGTGAAGAGGTGTGGGGGCAGGGCAATGACGTCTTCATTGTCGTTCCCTGCGCTGTCGAAGTCTGGGCGGCGGGAGAGGGCATCCGCTTTATTGGTTGCCCCCGGGCGGTGGACTAGGGTGATGTCATAGTCTCCTAGCGTGAGGATGTATCGGGCGATCCTCCGGTTGATTTTCTGGGGGGATCTGTAGTATTGGAGGTTTTTGTGGTCTGTGATAACAAGGACCTGGTGTTGTGCGCCCATAAGGAGATGGCGCCAGTGCTCTAGCCCCCGAATGATGGCCAGGAACTCTCTGTCCCAGATGGGGTAGTTGCGCTCAGTCGCGGTAAATGTCTTGGAGTCATATCCCACCGGTCTGCGACGTCCTTGGGGGTCATACTGGTACAGGATGGCTCCCGTGGCGTTTTGGGAGGCGTCCACTTCGAGTTCGTATGGTCGTGCTGGGCTGGGCTGCCAGAGGACGGGGTCGCTGGTAACGATGTGGATGAGCTTGTCCACGGCGGCTGAGCATTCGTCCGTCCAGACGAAGGGGGTTCCTTTCTTTAGCAGACTGGTGAGCGGGCGGGCAATTTCTGCGAAGCCTGGGATGAAAGGGCGCTGATATCCTAGCACTCCTAGCGTGGATCGCAGTTGCTTAACGCTGGTGAGGGTGCGGGGCCATTCCTTGATTCCCTTCAGTTTGCTGGACTCGATGCGTAACGATTCCCCATCGATCACGAGTCCTAAATATTCAACCCTTTGTTGCTCGAAGAGGCACTTCTGCGGTTTGAGGAAGAAAGATCCTTCTTCCAAGACATCTAGGAGTTCATGGACGATTTGGCGGTGTAGGGTGTGGTTCAGGGGTGTGGCGATGAGGATGTCGTCCATGTAGACAAAAATCATTCTAGGGTATTTGAGCTTTAGCGGGCGGAGCAGCCTGTCCATGACTCGCTGGAAGGTGCTTGGGGCGTTGCACTGCCCGAAGAGCATAACACGGGGCTCGAAGAGCCCTTGTGGCATCTTGAATGCCGCCTTCCATTGGTCTCCCTCCCTGATGCGCACGTTGTGGTATCCCCAGCGGATATTGAACTTGGTGAAGAGGGCGCGCCCTTCTAGATCTCTGGTAAGGATGTTAATGTCGGGCAGGGGGTATACATCCCGGATCGTCCAGCTGTTCAGCGTGCGGTAGTCCTGGACCGGGCGGAGGGATCCATCTTTCTTCTTGATGAAGAAGAATGGCGCGGCGTATGGGGATTTCGACAGTTGGATGTACTCTTTGTCGAGTTGTTCTTTTATCCAGGCATCGGCGGCGATCAGTTCCTTGGGGTTAAGAGGGTAGACCTTGCAGTCTAGTGTTGCTGGTGCGTCTGGTTTGAGGTTGATTGCGTGATCGTCCTCTCGGCTGGGGGGGAAGCGCTGCACCTCCTTTTCTGAGAAGACTCTCCAGTGTCGCGCATACTCCCTTGGGACATCTGCGGCTGTGGGGGCCTTCTGCTCTTGATGTGCTCGTATTGCCCATTCTTGGGCGATGTTGGTTCGGTTGATCTGGAGGACGAGGCTATCGCCTTCCTCCCATCCCATGGCGTCCAGCGCGTGCCCTAGCATCTGGGCATAGCGTAGTAGGGTCTTAGGTTGTTCCGGGGCCTTCCTTCCTGTCGTTGTTAGCGAGATTGGTCCCCCTTGGATGGTGCGAGTTGTCCAATCAATGACAGGGTTGAATGCGTGCAACCAGGGGAAGCCTAGAATGGTCCGGTCTCGTCCTAGGTTGGCCCAATAGAAGCGTTGGACATGCTTCTTATTCCCTTGCTGGATGAGGAGGTCACAGTAGGTGGTTATTCTTCCGCTGCGATTTTCCGATCCATCCACGTTGTACAGGAGGCGTGGTTGGGGGAGCAGGCGTGGGGTGAGGTGAAGTCATTTGGCGGTTTTTTGGTCGATAAAGTTGTCTGTGGCACCACTGTCCACTAGTGCTCTTTCTGCAGCCTTCCCATGTATGTTTGAAAACGTAAAATCGGCATTGACACTATTTCGGTTCGAGACATACATGGTACAGATTCGCGAAGCTTGATCCCAGGCTGATAGATCAAGCTGCTTTAAAAATCCAGATCCTCTTCTATGATCTGATCAAACATGGCAGTGTGCTCTGTGGCATTCATGGAACGTAGCTGGGAGATGAGGTCGGACTGTGACGTCTGACTGGCGCTATCTTCTGGCGCGATACTGGGGGTGGCTTCTGTCTCCGTTACCCTTGCCTTGGGTGGTGGTGGCCCTCGTCGTCCTGGCTTCTTACTGCACTGGTACGCTCGGTGGCCCACTTCCTTGCAGTAGAAGCATTTTCTCTTGTCCATGAGCTTCTTTTTCTCTGCGATGGTCAGCGGTCCTCCTAGGCGATTGGCGTCAACCTCCATGGGGACGGGGATATTGTTTCGGTTAGGCCGGGCTGGTGGGGTGGCTCTGGGGACGAAGCGAGGGCGTGGTATGAAGCGTGGGGGGTTGGGGTTTGGCCCCAACATTGCTGTTTTTCGGGCCGTCCTCTGAATCTCTTTGCGTGCCGCTTCCTTCCATCCTTCAATCGTTGTGGGGACCATGTCTCTGTCGAGGATTTTGAGCGCTATTCCTCGGCGCAGGCCCTTGGTGAAGAGGTCCAGTGTTCCCCGTTCATTTGGGGACCACCCTGATGCGAGGACATAGTGGTCGAAGCTGGCGATGTATCCGTCGATATCATCCCCTTGCATGCGCAGCTCTGTGAGCTTTCTGTAGGCCTCCTGTTCTTTGGCCGTGTCAGTGAAGGCTCTTTTGAAGCTGTCTTCGAATTCTGTCCACAGGACTTCATCTGTTCGTGCGATGGGATTGATCTGCCTGGCGACTTTGTTGTTGAGGGCTTTCATCTGGGCATCACCCCAATCATCGACTTTTGGTCCTCTGATGAGGGAAATGGCGAGGGCTACGCGGTTATAGGGGATGGTGACATTTTCCGAGGTGCTGTGGAGGATCCTGTAGATATTGAACTCCCTGAGGAAGTTGTCGCTTTTGCTTCGATCTCCTTCGAAGGTGGTAGGCTTATTTCCTGTCGCTCCGTTGTCATTTCTTGGTGGGGCGACTGCAGCCATTACTGGGGCTGCTGGAGGTGCTGGTGGCTGTGGTTGTTGGAGGATGGGTGGTGGTGCGGTTGGCTGGGCTGCTGCGTGGGCGATTTGCAGGAGCTGGGGCGTTTCTTGGTTTTCTGGCAGGAGTGGGTGTGTTCCTTGTAGCGTGGCTACGTCTTGGAGTCCTGTGCTAATGAATTCTTCAAGTGGTGAGATGATCTGGGGGACCGGTGTGGGCTCTTCCCCTTCGCTGGCACTGTGGAAGGTCGAGGAAACACGGTCTGGGCTGGCTGGATCTACAGCGATAGGTTCTGGGGATTCCGGTTTGAGCGAACTGTGTCCTAGTCTGGTTTCGTTAGCGTGCTCAAATTCTAGGACTTCGCTTGCGCGTGTCCAATATTCTCCTTGGTCGTAGTTTATGAGGTACCAGTTGTCGTTGAGGTACTCGATGGGTCTCTCTCTGATGCCTAGCGGGGTGAAGAGGCGAACGTGGTAACACCAGTAGTCGTCTGTGTCGTTCTTTCTCCAGTAGGCTTCTCCCTTGATGTAGTCTGGAAGGTCGTCTTCTCTTCTGATAGGTACTCTTGTCCTATATCCTCGAGAGAGCGCAAGTCTGATTTCTTCCAGGGTTGCTTTACGAGGGGAGAGGGAAGCCTGCCGTTTCGAAGAAGGCGGTGCCAATAAAGTTTAGTTCCTGCGCGAAGCTTTCTAGCTCGCGAATGAGCTGGTCTAGAAGGCGGTGGTGGTGGTTGGGTCCTCTGTCGCAGAGGAGGTAGCAGTCGTGGCTGTGGCGGACCACGTCACCTCTGGCTTGGTCTAGCAGGTGTTGCGTGAATTCTATGGCGTCGCAGAGGGCGTCTGGTGTGATTTCCCTGACTCCAATCAATCCGTGTCGTCTAGCAGACTCCAGGGTGTTAGCGAAAGTTCAAGGATCGTGAGGGCAGCTTCTAGCAGGTTAAATTCTCCTTGCCACTCTTGGTCGATGTGGCAGAAGACGTCTCTTTTGATAAGGAGGGAAAGGTGTACTTCTGTGGCTCCTCCTTGGCAGGTATGGTGGCAAACGGCATTGTGATTATAGATGGCGACGTCCAAGTAGGATCTCCAACGTTCTATGTGGAGGCGGCGTCTGGCAAGTTCCTGAAGGCATTCAGCAAAAGCAGCGTCGTCCAGGGCAGTTCCTGTAGACGTAGTAGAAGGAAGCTTGACTTATGTTACGGCTCGAGGGGCCGTGGGCACGACTTGTGCAACTAAGTGTGTAGCAAGAGTGAACACGTGCGAGCAGAACGAGCACGTGGTCCTGAGTGAGACACTTCTGGTGGTCTCAGTGACGCAAGAGTTAAACAGGGTTTTCCGAGTAGAACGGCTAAGTCACGGGCACTTGTGACTTCAAGGTTCAAAGCTAAGTCGTTGCAGCCGACTTAGAGAGGCGTGAGAGCGAAGCAAGATAGTGCTGAGCGAGCACTAAGGCAGAGGCAGAAGATAAGAAGGCAGTGGGAGCGTCTTAGAGCGGCAAGCTCAAGAGTCGAAGCAAGGTCAGGTCTCGATTAAGAAACTAAGTCAAGCTTAAGGCTTGACTGGCGCAAAGGGGGCTCCTTATATAGGGAGCTACATGGAGTCACGTGCTAGCCACTACCTGAGTCATAACGAGGGTAGTGAGTCAGTCCCAGATCCGAAGCTAAGTATAGTAGTGGAGCGATGGCCACATCGCTCCACATGAGTCACGCACGCTCCACAGGCGTCACATCGTACAGTAAGCAGTCCTGAGTCAAGTCGAGTCACGTACGGAGTGGGGGTAAGCATAAGGCGTAAGCAAGGGGAAAACGGTCCGTAGCCAGCAAGGGAGATCGTAACACATGGGTTCAGGTAACACCATGGTTTTCGGTCATGGTTTGTTATGGGTGCAGGTGTGGTTTCAAGATTTCACACCCAAGGCAAAACTGCACCCATATCCCACAGGTTATAGTTTTTACTGCTATGGCTTTGTGTTTTTGCTACCAGCTATTTTGTTCTTTTTTTTTGTTTTTTTTTTGTTTTTTTTTTTTTACTGGTTCCACACATTGACTCTACCTCCAGTCACACAGCATCTTCTCTCATGCTGCCACCATCCCCACCTCAAAACATGAATGTCTGGGGTTTTCCAACCATCACCCCCCTCCCTTGCTCCAAATGCAAGATGGAGGGGGGTTTCTGTCTGCAGTGCCCCCAACACCGCCCCCTCAAAAACAACTTAAAGAAGTTTTTGAACCACCATCTCAAGATAAGCTTTTTTTTTCATTTCTTTTTTGTTCTTACTAACAAGTCTTTGACAATGACAGCCCTCCTTGTGTCCAACGTGAGGTTACAACCATGCCCCCACATCGCCTCATGCACCCTCCATCACCCACATGCCCCACTGGCACATCACCCATGTGCCCAACATCTCCCACATGCATGGACATTGTCCACCCACACAGACATCGCCCACCTGTAATAAGTAGAATAGAATAGTAGTTATTACAAAAATAAATTATATTTGACCTCTCTCCCCCTCCCTCGCTTCAACTGCAAGTCTGTTATGGCTCGATGGGCTGGTAGCACGACTTGTGCAACTTGAGACTGTGTGCAAGACATGTCACGTGAACGTGATGTGGGAGCACGTGCCTGTGTGCAAGGGACTGAGCACAAGCACGTTGAGCGTGAAGGTAATGAGCTCCTTCCCATGTGACTTGACATGTGAGGCTAGTGGGAGACTTGTAGTAAACACGAAGTAGATAAGTGTCTAGATAAGGGTGATATCTAGGGAGGCAATCCAGAGCTGAGTCTTGCAGCAACTCAGAGAGGTGTGTGAGACGAAGCAAGTTCTTACTGCTTTTAAGGGGCTAAACCACACTTAAGAGAGGAAGCAGGAGTGAGGAGTTCAAGACTAGAATTGATTGCGAAACTAAGTCAAGCTTAGGGCTTGACTGGTGTAAACCAGAGCCCTTATATAGGCTCTACAGGAGGGGTCACGTGCTACTGCTATCTGAGTCACAATGGTGATGCAGTGTGAGTCTAAGTGTGATGTAGGGTCACACTTGTGAGTCATTGTAGGGGTCATCCAATGGTGTAAGTAGAGTGCACAGCAGAAGGCTGTGCCATATCAGTATCAGTCACAGTAACGCGAGGCAGTATCATATGAGTGCAGCCTGGTCACAGGCTGCGCTGCCAAGCCAGATCAATCAGTCACAAGCAGGAGTCATGGTGGGTAAAAATAGATAGTCTGGACCATAGCAAGTGTACCAGGGATTGTAACAAAGTCGGAGGGGGTTGCATCTGCACGCCCACTGATCACCCCCCGCTGGCAGATCACATGCTGCCCACCTGCACGATGCACGATGCCTGCACGCTCGCACGATGCCCACACAATGCCCGCACACCCACACAACGCCCACACACCCACACACCCGCACAACACCCACACGCCCACACAACGCCTGCACACCCACACAATGCCTGCATGCCCACACAACACCTGCATGCCCACACAATGCCCACACAATGCCTGCACACCTGCACAATGCCCGCATGCCCACACGATGCTCACATGATGCCTGCACGCCCATACAATGCCTGCATGCCTGCACAATGCCTGCACACCTGCACAATGCCCGCATGACACCTGCACAATGCCTGCACATCTGCATGATGCCTGCATGCCTGCACAATGCCTGCACGTCTGCACAATGCCCACATGCCTGCACGATGCACGCACAATGTCTGCACCCATGCATGATGCACACACACCGCATGCACACCTGCCTGCGCGCTCACAGATTGCACATTTGTGGTTGGGGATGCCAGGGGATCATGTACTTACATTGTAGTTCCCTCACATGCCCTTATGGCCATTGTTTTTTTTAATATAATTGCTTTTTTTTTACTTCAACCACCCACAGTTTCACAACACCATGAAAAACTGTGATGAAACCACAGTTAAAAAAAAACCTGTGAGTCTGCACGGTTTAACTGCACCCAAAACCGTTCAGGTGCAGTTTTGATGGGTGCGGGTGCAGGTTTGGGAAATCCCACCTGGGGGTTACCTGTGTCACACCCTAACCATTGGTCTGCCATCGCATTGTCTGAACTGAAAGAGGCTTGGAAGGCATAGGAGGTGCAGGGGTAATAGCACGTGAAGGGGTTAAGACCCTTGCACAGTCCAAATGCTACCGTGCACAGTATGTGGTTTATCATCAACCATACCACATTCTAAATATTTCTATTCAGTAAGGCTGTCTGTGCAGCTGTGCCTGTTTGTCTCTGCGACCATGACAGTAATGCAGTCATGACTACTTAATTGGGCAATGTAAAGTCTAGCCCAAGTTGACTCCTAAATTTTAGGAATTTGATGTGCCCAAGATTTTTGGTAAGCATGTCTGCTGGATTTTCTGCGCCATTGATGAAGAAGAGTTCAACCTCCCCCTTGTTCAATACCTGGCAAATATAATGGTACCGCACATCTATGTGCTTAATTCACCTTTCCTGAACTGGGTTAGAGCCCATAAAAATGGCTCCTTGGTTGTCTTCACAGAGTGGTATGGGCTTGAGCATAAAGCCCAATTCTCCTAGTAGGGAGTTAATCCATACACATTGTCAACTAGTGTCAGATAGTGACATGTACTCTGCTTCAGTAGAAGACAGTGCAACTGTCCTCTGTGCACATGAATTCCAGCATATAGTTCTGCCAGCTAAGACTATTAAATAGCCCATAGTGGAACATCATGTAGTAGTGTCAGAACCCCAATCTGAATCAGCCCATGTGCAAATACCACCACCATTTTTGCTAAAGACCATTTTGTAGTCTGAAGTGCCCACTAGATAGCGGCAGATATACAGCGCTTTATCTAGATGAAGCTTTGTGGGGTTTGCAGAAAATTGTGATAGTTTGGTGACTGCATATGCTATGTCTGGGCGTGTACCCAGCATAATGTATAGCAGTGATCCTATCACTTGCTGATATGTTACGAATCCCTGGATCATAGTCTTTGTTCTTTCTGCTGACGACGAACACTGATGGTAAGCAAGCAAGCGGTGTGACCTAAGTGTTATGAATCCCTGGATCATAGTCTTGTTTCTTTCTGCTGACGACGAACGCTGATGGTAAGCAGTGGCAGGGTTACGACCTAAGGTGAGCTGAGTGTGCTACTCAGCGTGGTAGTTGATCTTGAAGGGAGTTCCTAGAGCGCCTTGAGTGCTACCCGATATGGTAGTGCACTGACGGTGAGCTAAGTCGAATGTTGTTCGACTTAGAGGTTACGTGGCAGAGTGCAAGACTGCCGCTTGGATCGCTAGAGGTGACGCTAGTTGACGAGGGCAATGAGCTAGAGTGCTTCCTCAATGTGGGAGAGGACGAGCGAGGGATCGAGCAAGGGTGTCAACTAGAACTTTGTGCTGTATTCCTCAAGAGTGTCTATGAGGGATGTTCAACGAAGTCTAGGATGGGGACTTCCCACCGAAGACTGTACATCTTATATACTCTAGCTAGGCTGGGTCCGAAGCTGAGAATCAATCTATCTATAGCTGCGCACTGACCATGCACAGCTAGTGAGTCACCGAGGCTGTATCGTTATCAGTCACAATGCGGTATCGTAATGAGTCATGGTGCTATTAATAGTGTTCAGATCATAAGGGCTATACTCCCTGTGCATCACAGCGTTACCTGTATGCCACAACCGATGTTGGTGCTGTGCTTGATGTGACGCTGTGCTGGCCTTGGCATCACTGCGCATGATGCGGTGCTGCTGTGGGTATGACTCCTGTTGACTCCTGTCCTATAGATAGGTCTTGGTCTATTCTTGGGTACGGATCCCATCTGGCCAGGGATCTCCTGGACTGGTCTAGAAACCCTATGACGGAATGCTCTACATCATAGGTCGGTTGGCGTTGGGCCGGTCGGGCCAGGTCTGATGCCTTTTGCTGATGTCGAGCCGGATACGTGCTACGGCTTCACGACTTGCTCTTGGTTGGCTTTTGGTCTTGTACGCATGCTGGGGTTAGGGTGAAACTGGTGTTAGACCTGAAGTCGTAACACTAAGTGAGCTGAGTGTACTACTCAGCGTGGTAGTCAATCTTGAAGGGAGTTCCTAGAGCGCCTTGAGTGCTACCAGATATGGTAGTGCGCTATCAGTGAGCTAAGTCGAATGTTGTTCGACTTAGGGGCTATGTGGCAGAGTGCAAGACTGCTGCTTGGATCGCTAGAGGCGATGCTAGTTGACGAGGACGATGAGCTAGAGCGCTTCCTTAATGTGGGAGAGGACAAGCAAGGGGATCGAGTGAGTGTGTCAACTAGAACTTGTGCTGTATTCCTCAAGGGTGTCTATGAGGGATGTTCAACGAAGTCTAGGATGGGGACTTCCCACCGAAGACTGTACATCTTATATACTCTAGCTAAGCTGGGTCCAAAGCTGAGAATCAATCTATCTATAGCTGCGCACTGACCATGCACAGCTAGTGAGTCACCGAGGCTGTATCGTATCAGTCACAATGCTGTATTGTAATGAGTCATAGTGTGTATTAATAGTAATCAGATCATGAGGGCTATACTCCTGTGCATTACAGCGTTACCTGTGTGTCACAACCAATGCTTGGTGCTTGTGCTTGATGTGATGCTGTGCTTGCCTTGGCATCACTGCATGTGATGCGGTGCTGCTGTGGGTATGACTCCGTCTGACTCCTGTTCTATAGATAGGTCTTGGTCTATTCTTGGGTACGGATCATATCTGATCAGGGATCTCCTGGACTGGTCTAGAAACCCTATGACGGAATGCTCTATGTCATAGGTTGAGTGGCATCGGGCTGGTCGGGCCGGGTCTGATGCCTTTTGCTGATGTCGAGCCGGATACGTGCTACGGCTTTGCAACTTGCTCTGGGTTGGCTTTGGTCTTGTACGCATGCTGGGGTTAGGGTGAAACTGGTGTTAGACCTGAAGTCGTAACATGATACTTATGGTGTATCTTTTCATCTACTGGTTCACTATTGGGGGTTGGGACATAACCCATTGGTAATGGAGTAGGTGCGCTCTTAGCGTTCTCCATACCAAAGCATTTTAACACCTTCATAAGATAGGATCTTTGATTGATAGAGATAATCCTTTTCTTTGAACAATGTTCATATGCAAAAACTCCTTAGTGGGACCTAAGTCACAACATTCCCATGCTTTTATAAAGTGGGACTTGACTGCTAAGACTTGTGACTTGTCTTTTCCCATAAAGATTGCATTGTCAACATAGACAATTACAATTACAGATGCACTGCCATAAACGAATATGCCTGCATCAGAGTATAGGCGTTTAAAGCCTAGCTGCACCATAGATTCATCAAGCGCTTGCCACCATTGCAGAGCTGCTTGCTTGAGTCCATATATGGCACGCTTTAATCACAATACTTTATGCTCTTTGCCTTTAATTGCAAAGCCTTCTGGCTGTTCCATGTAAAGCTCTTCATCTAGCTTTCCATATAAGGCAGTTTTGACATTGACGCTCTCCATGTGCCAAGACTCCAGCACTGCTAGCACTAACATGAGGCATACTGTCTCAAACCTGACAACAGGCAAGAAGATGTCTGAGTAATCAATGCCTTCCACTTGGGAAAAGCCTTTTGCAACAAGGCAAGCCTTTTTGCAACCATCAGATTTAAGGTCAAAGACCCATCTGTTTTGTATAATTTTGCAACCCTTTGGAGAATCTACCAGGTCATAGATGTCTCGCACATGGAGTGAGTCAAGCTCCTGCTGGCAAGCTGTCTTCCAATCCTGTTGTTGCGCTTTAGGCATGCGCATTATATCTTTATAAGACCATTCTCTAATTTTAGAGATGTCTGGTGACTGTGAATCTGGTGGAATTGCTTTGGCGAGCAAATGATTCACAAACTCTACTCCCCCTTCCTCTGCAGGGGTGTATAAATTTTGTTCCACATCGCTCTCTGAGTGAGTAGGACTAGGGCTTTCATGAGGGGTCCCACACTGTGAGGCTGCAGGAGTACCCTCAGTTGGAGTGGGTGTACCTTCCTGTGAGGGAAAAGGTATGCCTCCAGGAATTCTTTGACAGGAGCTACCCTCTTGGAATTCCAATTGCCATCTCCAACCAGGAGTCTGCTCAATGTCTCTCAATATAGATGATGGGGGCCTATCCCCATAGACATTGTTAGGGTGAGTGGGTCTGCACCTGAGTCTTTCAGATCTGCACAGAACAGGGGCTGATAATGGCAACTGTGGTTGCAGTGGAGATCACTCAGGTCTGGGAGGAGGTGATTCCCTTGGTGGAGGTGTAAGAGGTGTAAGAGGTGAAGGAGTGCAAGGCAAATGTGAAATTTGTGTAGCATCTTCCTCATTGTCATCCTCTAATTTTTCACCATCCTTTCCTTCTTCTTTGCTAGTGTCATGGGACAGTGGAGGAAGAGGAGGTGCAGGTGGTGGCACAGGCAGATGTGGTGGTGTGTGCATTCCTGCAGGTCTTTGCAGAGGAGGTTGAGGTGCAGGGGCAATGGGTGTAGGCTTATAGGGCACCTCATCATCATCACCATCAACAGGTGGTTCAACTGGTGGTTGTTTAGATATTGGCTTTTGCACGCATGTTGTAGGACATGGTTGGGATGTTTTACACTTGGGAAATAGTGTTTCATCAAACAGCACGGTCACAGCTGTGAATAGTTGATTATTTGCAATGCACATAAAGTGGTAGCCTTTTATGCCTTCTACCACTTCTAAATAAACCATAAGCTCAGACTTGGGAGCTAGTTTATTAGGGCATATGTCTTCAGGGAGGTACACATATGCACCACAACCAAAGACTCGCAAATGTGAAACATCAGGTGCCATTCTGTTCAGTGCTTTAAAAGGTGTACGCCATTTAAGGCATTGCACTGGAGTCCTATTGTAGCAGTGAACAGCTTGTTCTATGGCAAATTCCCACCAGGAATCAGGTATGCATGCTTCTAATCGCATAGCCTGAGCTTTGTCCATGACAGTTCTCATTAGGTGTTCAGTGTGACCATTTTGTTGGGGGGTTTGTGGTACACTTTGTAACACCTTTATTCCATTGTCCTTTAGTGCACGTATAAATTTATCAGATTTGTATTCACCACTGGCATCAGACATCCACTCTTTTATTGTGGTGCTGTACTGGTTTTTGACGAGTGCAATGAATTGTTTAAGTGCAGCTATAGCCAAAGACTTAGCGCAAAGTAATACAATCCAAGCATAAGATGAATAGTCATCTACAAAACTGATGAAATATTTATATTTGTGATACAAAATCACAGGAAAGCTCTTGAGATCCAAATGGATTTTCTCAAAGGGCTTTAGTGCACAAGTGCTAGATGGAGGGAATGATTTTGAGGGCATTTTTCCTTCTGCACATCTGCAACAAATGGGAGACTTGTCAGTGAAGACAATTCCCTTAGGGAATCCCTTAGTGTGTTGAGTTGCATGGCGAAGGATGTCTTTTGAGGGATGTCCTAAACGTCCATGCATTAACTCATAATCCACAGTATAAACTGTATGGATTTTAGCAGCATCAGATATGCACGTGTTTAACCAATATATAGTGTCATTAGGTGAGAGCCTTTGACACTGTATGACTGGGGATGAGCCAGGCATTAATAGGGATATCTTCACAGCATTCCCATAAACGCTGAGACCTTGCTTCAAGAATACCCCAAGGGATAAAAGATGTGTAGTCAACTGTGGTAATAAAAACACAGGATATAAGCGTGTAGTACACTCTCGTGTCTTTCCCTTTATTATTACTGTGTGTTTTAACAACACAGTGCCTTTCCCTTCCATAAAGATAGGGTTAGAGGTGGTAATCACTTTTAACTTTTCAGTTAAAGGTGTGTATTCAATGAAATCACTCATTGCAAAGGTGAAATGAGCAGATGCACCACTATCAAGCAACCACAATGGGTTTGAGAATGTGCAAGCATGTCTATTCTTACATTCAGAGCACTTTACAGATGAACAATGATGTACATATTTATCAATCATTGTACCATCCACTTCAGAAGTCTGCAGTACCCATGCTGACAACTGATTAGTAATGTGCATTTGAGCCTAAGAGGGGACTGACCTGTCTGACATATAGACGTCTCCAAAGAGGTCCATGGTGGCGCTAGCACCTTGGTCATCTAGGAGGCTTTGCTCATTGGCAATCCTTTCTTCCAGGGTTGGCTCATATCCCAAAGAGACAACATCATCATCTATCTTAGGGAGAGCACAGTGTGGAGTGGGGTTCACATATGGCTTTGAGAAGTCAGGTGTGGGAGAGCCTTCAGGTGTGTCCACCCTTATGACTTCAGGCACTGGAGAGTAGGATTTGGGTGAGAAGCACACAGCATTCTCATCACATGAGGTCATACTTTCTACGTCACTTTCATCGCTTATCCCCTCTGTATCAGAGATGGGGATTATGAAGCTCCCATTTGAAGGTCCAGCACGATGTGGATGAGTGGTTATATAACCACCTTGCCTAGGCTGCAGCATGGTAATGTGCTGCTCAAGGGCCTTTATTGTGCACGGATTCTTAGGGGCGCCTATGTCATCAGCCAATTGCATCACCTTAGTGAAAGAAGGCGGTGGCTGTGGGTGAGCGACACATGGCATGGGAGTTTCAGTGGCAATGTGCATGGCAGAAGCTTGCAAAGTGAAGTGGAGATGTTCCCCTTTGTGCTTCTTTCTGTTGCCAGTGCCACGCTTTCCTCTCATCTGCCAAGATCCTGAGCCAGGAGATTGGCCAGAGCTTTGATTGGGAGCAGTGCCTTGGCACTGCTTTCCCTTGCCTTTCCTATCTTTTTGAGTTTGATAGGAGGGTGGTCCAGCCAGTTTATGCTTAATAGCACTAAGCTTTTGGGGGTTTGTGGCATTGGACTTATTATCAAATTGCCCTTTAGCCAACTTTCTGGCACAATCAGCTTCCCAATGAGTCAAAATGTGAGTTTTGACATCATTCAGATCCAAAGTCTGAATGTGGTGCATAGCAATTATTTGTGGGACTATTTGCTGCTCCCATTGAGGTTAGGGCGTGACATGGGTTTTGGCTTAAAATTTTTCCCACGG
>QLOS01000350.1:6345-20583 GCA_003313725.1 Russula sp. MG48 | reverse complement strand
GTCGATAGTATTACTTAGAGGTACAGGTGGTGTATCACAAATCGCATCACCAATCCATAGGGGATTGGTGATCAGTATAGTAAGCTAGTTACCAATGCTCACTCAGCATTGGTAACGCGTCAGTCAGCGTATCAGTCAGCGCTTAGAAAGCGTGAGTCCGTCACATGATGAGGCACGTCACATGATGTAGGATCATGTGACATTAGTACTAGAGTCTGAATATGGAGACGCACCACACAGGGCCGCAAACTGTAACAAAGCATTACCTTGGATAACACGTCAGCTAATGGAACGATTTGCCAGACAGTCGAACGGCTGCATGAGTCTCGTGGCCTCATGGCCTGGAATGCGCATGAAAACCAACTCATGTAAGTTCTCCCCTTGTGCGATTCGAGGCAGTTGTTCACTTGTCCAATTCTCAGGTGCCTTGCACATATCGTCAATCTCAGAACTATTGATGTGATGGGACATATCACAAAAATAGCTGCCGTGGAGACAACAACTGCTATTTGGGAATATGATCCTAGTCTGCCTGGTAACCACATCCTTGGAGGATCCTTGGATGTTATCGCTGCCATCCGCACTCTTGCCATCAAGGTAAGTCAATGGAGAGTGTTTTTATCTGGTACTTTTACTTTACTTTCAACAGATCCAATGCTCAGGACAGCGTATCGAATACTTTGAAAAGCTTCAAATCGAATGCGGCATCACCACACCCCTTGTGATCCCACTTCACAGCAACATCCGATGGGGATCTGCATACAATATGCTTGATCGCACCTATCACCTTCGACAGGTATGTCGATCTTGTATCCCCTCAAAGTCCTGGCTGCTCATGTGAATGCATTTCAGCCTATAAAACTGTTCCTTGCTGCAGCCGATGAATTGTATGGACTGATGACTGTTATCCATCGTGATGGACACGTCATCAAGAAAATCCCATGGTCTGCATTCAAGTTTGCTGAGACAGACTGGATCCGGGTCATCAACGTGATGTCGATTCTCGAGGTAAGTTGCCCACCCTATCTGTCACGCACACTGGCTTGGTGCAGGGACAAAAAGTGGCAGGTACAATTTTACGTTAGAAGACTCATATTCGAGTACAGGGTGCGTCACGCGCACACCACTTCCGGCCCGGAGTCCTGGACAGAACGGGCGGTGGTGTGACGTGACATCACCCTGTCACTTCCTGACCCACTACCATTACCGACCGGCTATTACTTCACTTCGTTTATGCGTACTTACCCCATGGCTGTAGTGTGACTAACGGACTGCGACTAAAGACTGCGGGCCCCACATGGGGCCGCGACTGTATAAATAGGACGGGAAACTGGGGACTTATTCCTCAGTTTCGGCTTGATTCGATCCAATCCACTGTACCACGCTCAAGATCTTCTTGCTGAAGATCTCTGAAGCTTATAAACTTGTCTTTGCGGTCTTATCAGTCCGATCTAAGATCAAGCTCACAATCGAGTCGCCACTCAGCTCCCTCTGAAGTCAAGACTGCAATCTTATCTTATCTTCTTCAAGATCGAACTGTCCTACTTCAAGATCGCCTTGCTTTTCGCCTTGGTCCTCACCTATCTCACGATCGTGTGGACCATCTGTTATCTTATCGCCTTGAGAACCTTGGGACACCACCAAGGTTAAAGTCGAGTGAGAACCAGTAATAGCCTCATCAGGCGTCAGGCCCCAGTGAGCCTAACACTATCTCTTGGATATCGCTTATGTTGAAATGCACAGGACTCTAATCAGATTCAACAATACTTCTCCACCAAACGGCAACCCACACTATGGCGCGTGCTCCCTGCAATTGAGGAGCTTCAAACAGCATGGGAAGTAAAACGTGACAAGCCCCAGTATACACTCTACAAGGCCACAATCAACGATGGCCTAGCGAAACTGAACAAATACTACTCCAGGTTTGATGAGAAACCAAGCTACATACTAGCTCTTGGTACGTGATACATTTATTCTTGCTGTCAACAAAACCCTCAACCCGTAATTGACAGTCCTCCACCCATATTACAAACTTAGCTACATAAAGCATGCATGGGGTGGCGAGGAGGAAGAGGCGGCGGAAATTGCAGCTGGCAATATCCATGCGAAGAACTGGCAGGCTGAGGCACGGAAGATTGTGGAAAATACGGTGTGTCCACACCCCTTTGCATACAAATGACACAACTGATACAAAATGCAGATGGCAAAATACTGGGAAACCCGCCCTGCGCCATCCGTGACTACCCTGACTATGCCAAACCTCTCAACAACATCAAGATCTGTGTCTTTCCTGACAGGCTTCGATCAGCATCGTCAAACGCTGCTTGCACGTGGCGAGGAGGGTTGGGTTGCGGAACTGGGGCGCTACCTTGGAGATATGCTGCCAGATGCGACGCCGGACATGGATGTTGTCGAGTGGTGGCAGGTACGTTGAATGGTCATACTGGTCCTTTCCATTTGACTCTTGTATTTCTAGGACAATCACCGAATCTACCCAACTCTCGGACGAATTGCCCTTGACATTCTTCCCTGTCAAGCCTCTTCCGTCCCCTGCGAACGCCTGTTCTCCGCTAGCAAACAAGTTGCAACAGATCGGCGTGCGAGACTTGGGGCACAACGATTTGAGGAACTCCAGCTCATGAAATTCGCTTGGCGTCAGAGTGTCATCGATGTAGCTGCATGGAACTCAAGTGAAATTGAACAAGTGGATCTCGAGGAATACAAGGACCTTTTTGTTGCTGACGTCGAATATGCTGAGCATGACCTGGATGCAGACAAACTAATTGTTGATTATTTTTAAAGGCTTTCATGGGAAACAGCACAGGTGTGGGTAACCTGTGCGGGATGTGGGTCGAATAGAGTGTCGGGTGTAGGTGGTTCAGTTGGGTTTTGGCCAACCCGTAACCCATCGGTGATCCACCGGTCTTTTCGGACTGTTGCCCAATCACATTATTCCTGTAGACTTAGACTACGCATCGACCTATAATGTCATATATCACCGAACCACTGCATGTTCCTGGTTGAACCCAGTCTTGCCAACACAAGGACTTGGACAGCAACTTACAGTCAGATGACTCGGAGTGCGTGTCCGAGTCGGCATAATTTCCACCCAGACTTTACACTTTCTTGTCGTCCGTGGCACTCTTCCTATGTTCATCTCCCTCTACCTTCAGTGAGGTATGTCGTCTAACCTGAGAATCCGCAGAGATATGAGCACCAGCAGTATCACGAATGCATCACTGCCCTCGAGATTATCCTCATCTTCCCAGTGAGTAGGCCGCTTCCATTAACATGGCCCCACATTGAAAGCCATAAAAGTGGCGTTTCCCCTCCCACGACACCAGCCTGCCACAATCCATGCTTGCCGCCGATGCGCCCTCTCTTCCCTCACTCTCAACACGAGATGGAGGGACTCCAACGACACTCGCCCGCCCCCGACGCTTGTGTTCATTCGCCACAGCCTTAGAAGTGAGTATTATCCCTTTTTCCTTTTCCCACCTGCTCGACTTAATCCACTTTCTTTTACTCCCACGCATGTCCTAGATCGCCTTTTATCGTCCACTCATCATCATTCGAGGCTATCCGTCTGTCCCTCACTAGTGTATGGCAGGGGTAACCCTGGGGTATTTTTTTGCTACCCTTACCCCTACCCTTGAAAACCCTTACCCTTAAGTAGGGGTAAGGGTTTTGGAGGGTAAGGGTAAGGGTAGAGCAAGGGTTTAGGGTACCCCAGGGTATGGGGGGTATAATGCAAGGGTTTACTTAATATAGTGTTTCTCTGTTATCTACACAATATTTTCAAGGGTTATTTATTATACTGGTATTGAACACTTTCTATTACACCCAAATCCTATGTGTTTCAATGTTAGTTGGCATCAAGATCAACCTGTTACACATAAGTCCCTTAGGAATTGGAACTCAATGCAATGGGGTTTCCCCTAGGTGTGCCCATAAAAGTGAGAAAGGGAAAGAATTGCAACACTTTCTAACTTTTAACATTCAATAACCCTTGTATCTAGGGTAAGGGTATGTGAAGGGTATGAAGGTTCAAACCCTTACCCTTACCCTATACCCTTCTCAAGGGTAAGGGTTTGTGAAGGGTTTGAGAGTTCATACCCTTACCCTTACCCTCACATACCCTTGGCCCAAACCCCCAGGGTTTGTTAAACCCTTGCCATTCACTATCCCTCACCAAGTTTCCAGTTTAGCAGTCTCACCCCCGCACCAGCCGTCTATCATCCTCAGCCCAGAGAATTGTAAGTGTTCACACTTTGTTGCCATGAGCTATTACCCCTTCATGTCATCCCTTCTTTCAACATGGCTCTCTGTATCTCACCCTCCCTTTTCGCCAGATGCTAATGCTTCCTGTGAAGAATAGCCTTGTCGTATCTTTTGAAAATTTCTGAGCGATATGCAGACGATAAAGTGTATCGTAGTTGGTGATGGTGCCATCTGTGAGGTATGTACCCAGAGTTTACTCCTTCTTGCCCTCCTGGGCCAATTATGATCATCCCTCCATCACTAGACTCCTTTGACGCATACACAAGGCAGTTGGCAACGACAGGACCGACGCGGGGAACGAGGAGGCAGGAGGCGCTGACAAAACCAAATGCTCGCCGAGGACTAGCACCAGCAGTTAGGAGGGGAGGTTGCGCACACGCAGAGCGACCGTGTCGTACTCAATGACCTCACCCCATCGCAGTCAGGTAGTACAGCAAAGACAGGGAGAACGCCGGCAAGCGACAACAGCAACAGGGTGCATGTTGCTATGGTCAGCGCAGACGGTGCCTGCTGGACAGCCTGATGTGGCAGCACGTCCTCTGGGCACCAGACGAGGTTGGCTGGCGCATCCGGCGGGCAGTGCGGGATGCCTGGGTCAGATGCATCGCAAGCGGTCTGCTGCTGGCTCTCGCCACGCTGCCCAGCACGCAGACCACAACGCTCGCGCATGCCCTCTCGCGCACCCCGGTGCTCCTTCTCACGCACCCCAGTACTCCTTCTCGTGCACCATGGCATTCCCTCTCGAGAGCACACCACGGCGCTCCCTCTCGCACACCATGGCCACCACAGCTCTCCTCTCGCACATCACAGTGCTCCTTCTCATGCACCACTCCTCTCCCCTCGCACACCACGGCTCTCCTCTTGCACATCACGGTGCTCCTTCTCGCGCACCACTCCTCTCCCCTTGCACACCTTGGCTCTCCCTCTCATGTACCACGGCCCTCCCACAGGCCCTCTGCTCACCAGGTGCTACCCAACGTGCTGTGCCAGCTCGCACATGCACCACCCTTTGCCATCCCCTATGCACTGCTCGCCCCACTTGGGTGCTGCCTCACACGACTCGATGGGGGTCTGACAGTAGCGCTCGCATCCCCCCCTCCTCGTTGGTGACCATGACATGACCGACCGCCCAGCTATGCTTTTGTGGATATCAACCCACTGTTGAGGGGCCACACCCTCATCATTCCCAAACGTTCGTTCTTTCTAAATCAAATGGATGGTGCTTTTACAGTGTCTGAATTGTTGTTTGTTGTTTCTTTGTTACAGTTCACACCAAGAAGATGCATGAGCTTGCTGACAAGTACCTCGCGGACATGCTGCCAATTGTGAAGGGGATTGCCATTGTGCAGGGTGTGGAGAACTACAACATTCTGCAGGTGTGTCGCCTTGACGGTCTGCCCTTCCCCCCATTTCTACTGTAACCTATGATTGCCACTCTGACCGTTATTATAGAACAATGGGCACATCACGCATCAGGTGCAATAAATGACAATCGTCCGAGAGTTGGCACGCATTGATCATCTCAAACAAAGTTTGTGGACCATGTCCATTTCCATGTTATTCCCAAGCTGTCCAACTCAGATAAGGAGGCCCTCGTCATTGGGTGGCTGCAGCAGGAGATTTCGAAGGATGACCGAGCAGCCATTTATGCCGAGCTATGTTGTGCTGGACAAGATGGGTACCATGACTGATTTTCATTGTGTTAGTGTAGTCAGTAGTAATACAATCTGTTCAGTTTGTTAGTGTAGTAAATTCAACTTGAATCTGGTCATGAAACTACATAAGGACTGGTCCCAACTGGCCCTAGACTGGTTGCGACTGGTTGGCAACCAGTCCCTTCTGGGAACTGGTCCCAACCAGTTGCAACCAAAAAGTGGACCGATATGGACCAGTCCTAATCGGTCTCGGTCCTGGTTGATCAGGAATTGGTGATAACTGCAACTGGTCCCAGTCCTGGTTGCCCTTTTTGGGGTCAAAAAACCGGACTGGACCGGACCTTAAAACACTACAGCTGCTGCCACCGCTGCTGCCATGCTGGTGCTACTGCTGCTGCCCCCGCTGCCACTGCCCCTGTTGCTGCCCCTGTTGCTGCCCCTGTGTTGCCACTGCCGCTGCTGTCGCTCCCACTTGTACCACTGCTGGTGCTGATGGGGCTGATGGCAATCATCACGGGCTGCTTGCCCTTCCCTCTGCCCTGTACTGCACACTATTGATTGAAAGAAGGGCAACCATCCTGGACAGTGTCAACCCAAGGGTTGCAATGGTTATGATGTATGGTACATACATGTTAATCAGAACAATGCTCAGGGACAAAACATGGGGCTTATGCATCAGAGCCACGGTGTTTCTGCACTGCAATGGAAAAGGTCAAGACAAGGATGGGAAACTGAAAAAAGGGGAGCGCACAAAAACTCGTATACTGGGTGCTCCCGCAGTCCATGTCAGATCAGATAGCATTGCAAGTGGACAAGCCAAAGTCAGAAAGCTTGACAATGACTTTGCACTCACAAATACCATCATGATTGAAGGTGTAACCATCAGTGACAATAAATCCTTTGGCTTTGATATCGCAATGAAAGACTGAGGCGTTGTGACAAGTGGCTACAGCCTTGCACATCTGGGCAAACACATAGAGGTGATAACATCAGTTAGTTCACAAAAAACTTGTGTCTTTTGGGTCTTGTGAGCCTGTGGCACAGGTTCACAAGATCTTTATTATGCGTATTTTTTAGTACCAGAGTTTGACATATTATTTCACACGGTGTCTAACAAATTGTTTTCATTAAAATACTCTATGTGTGTGTGTGTGTGTGTGTGTGTGTGTGTGTGTGTGTGTGTGTGTGTGTGTTAAATTACAAAACAAGTACATAAATCTGCCGCTGCCCCTGCCACCACCGCTGCCCCGCTGCCACTGCCACCTCTGTCACTGCTGCCCCCGCCACCACCACCTCCATCACTGCTGCCACTGCTGCCACTGATGTTGACGCCGCCACCGCCATCGCTGTTGCTGCTGCCACCATGACACCATCGTGCCACTGCCACCACTGGTGTTACCACACCCGTCACTGTTGCTGCTGCAGGTGCTGTGCAGCTGCCATCACCGCTGGTGCTGGTGGTGCCGGTGTTTGCCACTGATGTTGCCGCTGCTGCAGGTGTTGCCATACCTGTTGCTGTTGCTGCTGGTACCAGTGCTGTGCAGCTGCTGTCGCCACTGGTGCTGGTGGTGCCGGTGCTGGTGGTGCCAGTGCTGGTGGTGCCAGTGCTGGTGCTGCCGGTGCTGGTGGTGCTGGTGCTGGTGGTGCCGGTGCTGGTGGTGCTGGTGCTGATGGCCCCTTGTAACCCCTGACGCCCACGCCACCATGTTAAGGCCCATCCACGAAGGCAAAGCATGCGCTTTTGAGTGCGGGAATGTTCACAAGGTGGCACTGTGTCCTAACACTACAAAGAGGCAATGCAAATGTGATGTCAGCAGCCAACAATACACACAAAGACCAGAAGAACTCACCAGGTGCCATAGTGGAAACCTCAGAAAGCATGTGCTTTTGAGTGCGGGAATGTTCCAGAGGTAGCCCCGCATCCTAACACTACAAAGGGACAAGGCCAATGTGATGTCAGCAGTCAACAATACACCCAAAGATCAGAAGAGCTCACCATGCATCATAGTGGAAACCTCAGAAAGTGGCCATGCACTCGCACATGCCAACTGAGCCAACCATAGTAGTGTCAGCATTGAATTGAAAGCGTTACATTGACTTGAAAAAAAAAATGGCGTGAGGTGTAACATGTGACATATGACGGCAAGTTGAACTTTGAATTTTTTTTGACACCAACACCATGACTCACCCCTGATGCATGAACTCACTCTGTTTTTAGGTACATTTAAACCAGCCTTGCCATTGCCATGGCTATAATGGCAGCATTTGACACATTGGTAAGTTCATTGTTTTTCTTCCCTTGGGATTTGCCTCCTCACCCTCCACTCTTGCCCTCCAAGTAACTATGACAACTCCAAAGGCCACCTCCCTCATCATTCGTGCACCACTGCATTTGCCCCTCCAGCAGCGATGGCGATGGTAGTGGCAGGGCAGCAGCAGCCCTGGTGGCGGCGGCAGCAACAGCGAGGCGGTAACAGCACCGGCCCTGGCCCTGGTGGCACCAGCAACGACAGCGGCCACAGCGCCAGTAGTACCAGCCCCGGTGGCGGCACCAACAATGGCGGTGGCAACAGCACTGGCACCAGCAGCACCAGCCCTGGCAGCGACAGCATCAGCAATGGCAGCAGCAGCAACAGCTACGGTGGTGGCAGCAACAGCTATGGCGGCGGCAGCAACAGCTGCGGTGGCAGCAACAGCTGCGGCGGCAGCGGCAACAGCTACGACAGTGGTGACAGCCATGACGGCGGCGGCGGCAGCTGCGATGGCGGCAGTGGGTGCAGTTGCGACGGCGGTAGCGGGTGCAGCTGCAATGGTGGTGGTGGGGGCAGCTGCAGTATTTTTTCATATATACATTTACATCCGTACAGAACTGTTTAATGAAAAGAGAAAGTCTGTTCGACACTGTGACAGTGGCGGCAATGGCGGCGGCAGTGCAGTGGTGGTGGGTGCGGTGGGTGCAGGCATGGGTGTGGTGGGTGCAGGCATGTGCACGGCAGGTGTGGGTGTGGGCATGGGCGTGGCAGGTGCGGGCGTGGGCGCAGCAGGCGTGGGCATGGGCACAGTGCCAGTGGCGGTGGCAGGGGAGGGTGGCAGTGCCAGTGGCAGGTGGTGGCGGCCGCAGCACACATTTATTATTATTATTGATATACTTGTTTTATCATATGATATACATTAATGTTATACTATATGTGCAAACATGTCATCTTGTGGTCTTGTTGAGCAAAAGAAATCATAGTCTTGTGGAAAATCAATCACAGCTTGTTTGTCTTGTCAGCTTGTGTCTTGTTTGTCTTGTACAGGCTTGTACAAGCCTGTACAAGACCCCACAAGAATTTTGAGGAAAAACTGATGAAGGTGGAGATGTGTGAGAAAGTAATTGGGACAGGCGAAGAGACGACAGGAGGCCCGGTGTGGGTGGTGTATGGGTCAGCACCGGATTGGCAGTGGGATCGACATCATGACGGCCCCAGGCTTGTAGAAAATCTTGACCAGGAATGAATTTGAGGAGAAGAAAAGCTGACGTTTCTGGTGTGCGATGCAACGTGTCGATGTTGGTATGAATAGGAATAACTGGTGGTGACTGCCAGTGGTGAATGGTTGCCTATGAAGAGAGAAGTCTTTTTTTAGAAGAAAGCTGAATTAAACGGGAACATGCATCTGTAAGCTGGGCAAGATTGGCTGAGGAGGGTTTGATGGCGGCCATATTTTGCTGATGGCCGACACTGAGCGAGCGAGTGGAGCTGTGTTGAGCCAGGCCGGTCAAAATGCCAGCGTTCTGCCTTTCTGCGGCTAGAGCATGGCCCCAGCTTGAAGCTGGCTGAGTCTGACACTACAGCAAAATTCATTCGTGGTACACCAAACTACAACAGAACAGATCTGGACTGTGCTACATGAAACCCTGCACTTGACCTACACCCTGAAAGACTCGAGGTATTGCCATGAATCAGGTTGAGCGCTATCCCCTGAGTGTTCTTGCCCGAGGGCTGCAGTGAAACGAGTACTGAGATGACTGAGTGATTAGGTGAGTTGAAGAGCCAAGGCTATTCAACCATAGTTAGCACCGATTGTGTATTGTTCATACAGTGTGGGGTCTACTCACACCTGATCACTGAAAATGGGTGTACTGTCTAAACTGAGAGGGGAGCGAACAGAAGATATTAGCGCTTTGCCAGACTGGTCAGTCTCGATTTGTGAGCACTGCGAGAGGATGGAACGAAGGTATTGGTAGTCCGGTTTCTTGTCAAAGCCGAGGGAGCAGACATGACTGATGAATTTACAGAAGGGAGTGGGTAAGCCTCCGCACAGCTCTTCTACTGTGATCGATAATTTCTTCCGGAGGACTGCCTCCTGGTCACTCCAGGTGGAAAGGTTGGTCCACAGTAAGTCGCCGTGTGCTGAATAAATGATGGTATAGGCAAGCGATTCCAGGTCATCGCGACACGATTGGGCATGTCCTTGCTGGCCATTGATGGACATAAATGGAAGGGTACCGACGATTGAGTGATTCTTGGAGTATGGTATGTGTAAATAAGTTGCGGGATTGTGGAATAGCTGGGCCAAGCTGAAGTCAATGAGGATGATGGTCAGGTTATCAACTTGAATCATGAAGTTTTCTGGCTTGATGTCACGATGTATGTAGTGTTGAGTATGTAGTGACTCGACTGCTGAGAGCTGTGGAAAGAAAGAACTCAGTAAGATCCCTGTATGTAAAAATGAACACTGTTGTGGATGACCACAACCGCATGAGTGGATGCGCGACAAAGGCGAAGCTGAAGATAAGATAAGATCGAGGCTGCCATTGAAGCGTCACGTGCACAGCGCGGAGACTAGTCACACGCAAGGTCTACAATGATACGGATAAGTAACTCCAGCAGGCACGTGATTGCGCACATGCAGGAGCAGGTGTTCACGCAAAGAAGTAGACTGTGACCCAAGAGGTAGATTGTAAGCATAGGTAAGAGAGAGTACAAGAGGGGGATACTTGCCTGTGACCCAAGAGGACAAGCTTGGGGAACACAGAGGCGAGATACAGGAAGGTTTATATATCTACTGGACTATTTGCATATGTAGCGGTTCCAGGGCCTGTGCGCCTGGTCTGTGCGTAGGTATCCACCTGAGATCCGAGCCAGGGAACCTTCTAGAGGGTTCCTAACCAATAGCAAATGTACAGCGTTCTATGTATAGTGTAGAGGCCGGAAGGGCCTTGGAGATAGAGCGTATCCAGGCTTAGAGAGCGGGAGCCACACGTGACTCACATGATGAGTCACGTGGGGTCTAGACTATTCTAAGTATAGAAGGTCACGTGATGTATAGTACTCCAGTCCGGTCACGTGACTTCTTAGCTGAGCCCAGGACATGTGACGAGGCACATGTGATACCAGATCACCTGCTTTCAACTCATCACATGCTACCCCTGCTTTGCTAAGCATGAGCGTGCCGTGCAGTTCCTATATTACATAAGTAATCTATCTAGGAAATAGAAAGTGTCCTCTGAGTGCATCAAACCCAGGATCATCCCCGAGATGCCCAAACAGGCGCTAAGCACCACATCCATGACAAACGCACCATTTGGGAGGTGAAAAAGAATGTCTTCCTGTGGTTGAACTGTTGCGCGCTGATCAAATCACCAAGCGAGGTTCCAAGATTCTCCAGAACGATAACTTCATAGGGGCCTTCTTTGCCATACCAGCAAACTGGAGAGATTAGTGTTCAAGGGTCCAGTTACCCTAACTGGAAAATAACCGGTAACTGAACCAAATCTAACTGAAAATAACTGGACCATCAGTCACAGTTATGTTAAATTGAGCCCGAATCAGTTAGCAGTCACACAAATTCTCAATATATTCATAACTGATCAATGACCAGTCACAACCAGTCATAACTGGTTATTATGAAATTCAAATCTTTATTTGTCAGACCCTAATACTAATACAAACAATGTTTATCTAATCTAAATATCTAATTAACATATCTAAGGTAGGCTTAAGGCTGTGTGAGGGGAAAGTAGAAGGAAGTGTGAAGATGGGAGGGGAGGGTTTATATACGTTTGAGCCATGCACGGACCCATTTGGTGTGCCAATCAACAATCAACAAACGTACAGATGTGTCAACAATCAACAGGTACACTCGCCACATCACCACCTCGGGTTTAATGAACAACAGTGGCAGCTGGGGCAACTGTGGGCCAATGCACGTCGAAACACCCAACGGTGACAACGGTGACAATGGCTTGTAACAGCGCTCCTGAACCATCACCGCCATCATGCCTGCAATGCAGACAATCCTTCTCCCTACATTCCTCCCCCACCCAGGGGAGCAACTTCGCAATGCATTCCCTCCAAACCATGACTCACTGGGGTCCATACTAGGCCTCAGCCTAGCATACCTCAAGGCCATGCACCCTGCAAAGCTTGCTCAACCAGATGAGTCCACACGGGCAACTGCCCACCTTCTAAACCTTTTCCTACATGACCCTCTTGTTCAGTCCCTCCTCCCAAAGGGCACCAATGTTAACACAGCCCCCATCAAAGGACTCACTGCCCTCCAGATATGCCTCACAAGCCTGGAGAACACGCTTGCCAACCTGGCCAAAGCCACCACTGAGGTCAGGAAGGAACTCAAATCAAAGCCCTCCCCCCCCTCCCAGACAGCCAAGCCCACGACAGCTCCTGTCAAAGGCCCTGCCCCCACCTCCTCATATGCAGCAATGGCTGCCACACCTCAACGCCCCAGCGTTGTGGTGGAGGCTGCTGCCTACACCTGGCCAGACAACCGGAGGCCTGCACCCTTGGATATCTGTGCCACCATCAATGCCGCACTAGAATGCACTAATGCCACCCAGGTCCGAGCGTCTGCTGCAAGGTGGACTGCCAAGGGAAACCTGGTCATATGGGGCAATGCTAACACAACGGCCCAACAGCTCACCACCGCCTTCCCCTATTTCTCTGAGGCCCTGCAACCCTCTCTCTCAGCCCTTGCCGAGTCTGCACCCCAAACCCCGCCATCTCTACGCCACAATATTAAGTGGTCCAAAGTCCGACTCAATGCCGTCCCCACCAGCACATCTGACACAAGAGGAGCTCACACGCCCGACAAGGTGCATCATGCACTAGTCGCTGAGAACCCAGCCTACGCTGCCCTCAACATCACCCAGAAGCCCTCATGGGTCCAGGACCCTACCACCTACCAGCCTGGCGCCACCTCTTCCCTATCTGTCTCTTTCAAAGACCCAAACGGCACAAGCGCCCAAGCCCTCCTGCGTCTCAGAACACTCTATGCCTTCGGGGATGTGATCACTGTCAAACGCTGGAAACAAACACCGCCTAAGCGTGTCCCAAGCACCACCGCCCCACTAACCACACCAACACCAACTTCGAACCCGGGAGTAAACACCCCAACTGGTGAGGGTTCTCAACTTACACCACTTCCGACAACACTACCAAATCCCAACTGGTCACCCGAAAAACATGCTCGATATGAGCAGCTCATAGCAGCCAAAGAGAGCAGGCGCCGCAGGGGGCCCATAATGTAATACCCCGATATCTTAATCCCCACAGAGGCCTTATGCCTCGACTTCAATCCCACCTGCTAATCCTAACTCCAGCCCATAGTTAGCTAACGCTGACTCATCTCATATTGCCTCTAACTACCTGATCATAAGTATGTAGGACTACGTAGACTGCGTCTGTATCTTCGTTATACGCTGCGGAATATAAGTGTGGATTCAAAAAAAAAAGAGTCATAGATGTAAAGCTGTGCATAGACTGGTGCAACAGCACCATCCTCTGGAGGCAAAAGTGAACCAACTCTGTGAATGAGCTCCCCATGAAGCCTGAAGGTGTAAGGTGCTCTGCCTGTATGGTTGATGGACTCATCCAGCTTTCTACCCACTGAAGTCATTGCCAAGGCATTGTTATAATTGCGAATGCGAGAGCGAAAGGCTTTTCCAATGGGATCTTGGCCAGTCAAGAGATGAGAAAGCTCAGGAGGTACTGGCTGAAGAGGAGGAAGGGAAATTTTGCCACTATAGCAACACATGCCAAACTTAGGATTGGCCATAGAAGACCTGGTGAGATGCTCAGACATCCAGTGAAGAGCCTTGCAAGAAGGGCACAGAATGGCCATCTCTTCAAGGTCATGAACAACCCATGTTGTAGGCTCAAAGGGACGGCGTGCAATAGGAAGCTAAAAGGTAAATATTTTTAGTAAAAAAAATAAAAATAAAAATAGATAATATTTGAAACTTACAGGGTTAGGGTTATGTCGCAGAGGAAGGGGGGGGAGAGCAGCATGCATTGCAGCT
>QLOS01000349.1:0-19558 GCA_003313725.1 Russula sp. MG48 | reverse complement strand
TACTATTAATGGTAAATGATTATAGGACAGATAGAAGTGTGTAGTAGAATTTTTGTAGAACTCTATGTCGTTATCGTGTTGAATTACAGCGGTTTTCAAAGTGACAGACCCCTATTTCGGTTTTTACAGCCATAGGGCTGAGATTGAATGTGGTTCGGCAGCTTGCGCCGATTTTTTTTCTCACACTAAATTATTGTAATAATTAAAAAAAGAAAGTTAAAAAATAAAATTATATAATCTTTACTCATATTTTGATGCTAACTTAAGGTCAAGCCTCCAACAGATCAACAGGCCCGGTTGGGCAGGCTGGTGGGAAAAGCAGTCCGGGTTAGGCCGGGCAAGCAGAAGACTATTGGAACTACTGTAATGTACATGTTCTAGGGATGTGTGACCTGTACTGTGATCGCATTGAGCATATGCGGCCACCCTGGGTTTTTTTTTTTTTGGAATCTGCATTTATAATGCACAACATGGTGGCGATGTGCCCTTCGAGCAAGCAGGCGCTGACTGCAACGGACGACGACTATGTGCCGGTCAAAGAATTGTGGTTCCAGCTGTTGCACACGCAGATAGCCACCATGCAGGCCGTTTTGGGGTGTTGCCCCCTGGCGGCCGCGGAGCACCACTGCAACAACGAGTCCCCGGCGTTCTGCACTCTGACAATGTAGCGCTCTCTCATGCAGACTACTTTCTCTGCCCTCGTCCCAGCTAGCGCCATGCACGGCCACAGCAGCGGCGTATCCTTTCTGCAGCGGTTCACGCTTCTCGTCTTGACAATGGCATCAACAACTGTGGGCACGGGAAGCGGGACGCGATACACAGAGTTCTGTAAAATCTTGGTGGGGATAATGGAGGCATACCGTGTGGAGGGGGACATGCTTGTTATCACCAAATGCATGCTCGACCATGATGTATTCGAGACTTGTTGCGTTGACGATCTCTTCAGCTAGGCGCTTCCGGTCCTCCCCACGTGGGACGTCAGGGTGGATGCAGAGGTTGTCGCTGGGAGGGAGGGAGGTCCATGGTCCGTGTTCGTAGCTGGCAGGCTGCCTTGTCTGGTGAGGGGCGAGGTTGGCTGGCCGACCTGGGTCGACTGGCTTGCTCAAAACTCGATGTGTGCTTCGCAACTGTTTGAGTGAACGTTCACTGACCCCCAATAGTCGTCACAGGGATATTGATTGGTGACCGTGGTGCTCAAAGTTGGGGTACTAGTCGTGGCTGTATTGACAGCAGCCCATCGGTGGAAGGGGGGGCACTCAAAGGGATGCTCAGTGGAGGGGGAAAAGAAGACTCGGATGCGGAGTTGGGAGGCGGCAAACAGGATAACTATCGTGATAACTCAGAACTTGCAGGGAGAGATGCTGGCAGGCAGGGATAGCTATTTGATAACCCCAAATCTTGCAAGATAACTAATATCCGAATAATTTAATTTTGACTTAACTATGATCCCCGCTGTCAAATCTTGGAGGTCCGCTTGTATGATCATAGCAACAATTGCCACTTCTAATGAAAACCGCTATAGATTGGTTGTAGATTTGGAATTGATACCGTTGCTGTGGATCATGCTGGTGGCTGCTTTGTAGAAAGGGGGGGTGATTCAGAGTGTAATAATTCAGTGGGTGGTGATGGGGATAAGGGTGCTGTGGATGGTAACTCGAAGGTAGCACCGGCTGTGTGCATTGTGTGGCTGAAGCGGAAGAATGCTCTGAAGGGTGGCTCACCAGGGGTGCTAATGGTTGAGTGGGAACAGCACGGTTGCTGACCTGGGGTTCATCAGTCTCCTTGTTGCCATCCAATTCAGGTTCTAGGCCACTCCCCGTACCTCCAGGCTCCAATTCTGACCTGGCATTGGCAATGGGAGTTTGATGATGACAATGGTGGGCATGAGGCTTTTCGAATAAACACGAAAATCGCACAAGCATCTTGCCATGTATCATGGTGGCCCTTTGCTCTATCACAGAGAGTTGATTTGGGTACCTGCTCCCATAAAACCATGAAGGCCTTCCATAGTGCAGTGTTCAAGATCGCACCCACGCTTGTAGATCTGGCAGCGTGGCAAACACTCAAGTACTCATTTGTGGTGATTTGTGTTAGCGCATCTTGAACGTGTGTGTTATAGTTGGGATCATTACAGCGTCGGTCTTGGTAGCGTGTAGTTGACCAATGTGTTTGTTTAGCAGGCATAATTTCTCTCTCAATTGAGATGCGATGGGGATGCACTGTGTAATTGCATTTTGTTGATTGATGCGATCGCATCTGCCGGTTAAAGCTCCGACGCGGCATCCATCGGCATACGTGACAGAAGCCCTTTTTTCGATCTCATTTTCCTTGCGACTTCATACATAAAAAATACCTCTATTGTGTTAGGAATGTCTACTAGAGCATATGTACAAAGTTTGAGCTCAGTTGGGCCCATTTTGGTGAAGATATTTGAAGTGTCCGAAGGATGGGTGCTGGCCGAAGGATGGGTCAAGGATAGTATCCCTGTTTGCCCTGCATTGGAGAGCCGACCGAGCTGGAGCTCGTGCCGAGCGGAGCCTTTAGCGCTTCATCCTCTGCAGTACTCTTCTCGGGCTCGTATTATGCGGGACACTGTTCTGGTCTCCGGGGTTCCACTGGCAGAGACAAGACGAATCACCGCGCCGGTGCCCTAGACCAGCATGATATGAATGTACAGTACAAGTGTTCATCAACGCCTTTGCCCCGATCCTGTGTGGCCCTGCATTTTTCGGTCGTATTGCTTGCTCTGTCCGCATGGAGGAAACTACAAGTCCCGCGTACCGTAACACCGAGACCCCTCCGAGCTTCTTCCTCCGGCCCGTCCTAGCTATCATTTTAACACCCGAACTAGCGCCTTTTTACCCAGATATGCCGTTCAGTCGCCGTTTCGATATTCCATTTTTTCTTGGTTCGGTGGCAGACATTTGGTTCGTTCTGCCAACTTACAGTATAACTAACTCTTGTTATTGATCTAATTAGTTGCCCCGAACTTGCATTTGTGACATGATTAGCTTCTAGGTATATAAACACCCTTTCTCAATGGCGTGCCCCAGGGCCACTCTTTCTATTTTACCTAAATTAGGAATCTCCTCGTTCTTTACATCATTTTCTATGCTCAGCTGAGCAATGCCGCTCACTTCTTCCGTTCGATTACTCACAGCAAACATTCCCTCTCGGCACGCTCGAGCGGCGAATCTAGCAGGTCGTTTATAACGACGCCCGAGTCCTTGGCTTTGTCATGGTATACTCCATGGAATAGCCGCGAGTTGCCTCTATCAAGTGTCAACTGGTCCAAGTACTCTTCGGTTATCTACGCATTTGCGTGAGTGTTATAAGTGACCCTTGTGCGGGGTTTGTTGCGAGGTTCTCCTCAGAACGACGACGTCGGATGTCAACACTATCGGCCTTTCGTCATCTGACGAAGTGTTACTCCCTGAGTTTGTGTCCACTGCCAAGTTGCATGTATGTCCTGGCTTCGTATCTGCTCTCATGACTCTCAATATGCCAGAACGTCCACCCCATCCTGTCCATCGGAGGTTGGACTGGCTCACGATTCTTCTCTTCCGCTCTAGCCACCAAGGCAAACCGCACAGCCTTTGCTCGGGCGGTCATGGGTGTCGTCTCGCGCGGTTCAATCTACATGGGATCGAATTTGAGTGCGTTTGTGTTTTAATCTTTCAGAGTCTGGTTTGCTCATATTACTCCCAGCTGGGAATATCCTGGTCGGCAAGGAGATGGTGGCAACATCGTCTCAAAGGATGACAGCACGAACTTCCTCTCATTCCTGCAAACGCTTCGCAGCCAGAATGGAGCAAATGATTTAATTATTTCCGCTGCGGTCTCAATAAAACCCTTCATCTGCCCAGACGGTGCGCCCATGTCGGACGTCTCCGGATTTGCGAAAGTTCTCAGCTATATTGGTTCGCTCCCCCTCACTGCCTTCAAACTCGCCCATCGTTCTCTGACATCATCATGCAGAAATTATGAACTATGATGTTTGGGGCTCTTGGTCCTCTGTTGGTCCTAATACACCCTTGGCTGACTCATGTGCATCGTCGCCCCAAGGCTCTGCAAAGTCGGCTGTCAAGGCTTGGACCAATGCTGGTTTCCCGCAGAAACAAATTATCTTTGGCCTCGCCGCATACGGACATTCTTACTGTGTAGACAAGGACAATGCATACGACCCCTCTGGCAAGATCATACCTTACGCACGTTTCGACAATTATCAGCAGCCTCCCAGGGACGTATAGGATTCTACGGCGGGCGGTCCCGACGAGTGTAGGACAAACGTCGCCGCTGGCGTGTTTGACTTCTGGAGTTTGATCCTCACCAAGGACGGAACCGTTGCCGTGGGGATCGACTATGCTTTCGATAGCTGTAGCGAGACGGTGCGCGATTCACGGGCACCTGTAAGCTACTGATCCATTGAATGCTCTTTGAAATAGCCTTTCGTATATAATTCCAAGGCACAAACCATGGTGTCCTATGATGACGCCTTCTCGTTCAGTATGTCGGAGTCACTGTGTCTCGTTTGGGAATTTCTTGACTCATACATCTTAAACAGTCACGAAGGGCAAATATATCAAGGATGCGGGCCTGGCCGGTTTTGCGATGTGGCACGCTGCTGGAGACTCGCACAACATTCTGCTCAATGCCATCAGCTCCACTGTTGGTAACATTCCCTAGGCACTTTTCAATTGTCCTTCCTCCTTTACCGGTATTCTGTCGGCTTGGTGTCCAAGTCATCCAGTCATTCAATATACATTCGTTACTCGACATTCCTTTGTTCGCTCGCTTCAAACTGTCCAGTATACACGCTGTGCCTGTCAGCTTCCAACTTGCAGGTTGTGCTGTGTCACCCTTGTCCGCGGCCATTGGACAGAAAGGATCGGACGTTCATGAGGTATAGTATGGATGGTACCACGTATAGGCCAGTGAGGAGCATATGTGAGGCGGAGGACGATTATAGGGAGCTACTCCGCCGCACGCACGTGTATGCGCGTCCTGCGCCCTCGTTTCTTATATTCATAGCGGTGAACCGCCGAGGGAGGACAAAGAACAATCAAGCCAAAATCGTATCAATGTCCCGAGAGACTATTTATACTATATTATCAAGTCCCTGGAAGACATGTGGCAGGTCGGAGTTCCCAAAATACAATTAGGGACGTGGATGGAGATTAGCTCAAAGATGAGCTCGGAGAGTGAGTGTGAGTGTGCTGATTCTGTGATCCAGTCATTGTATTCAAGTTATGCTTGCGCGGAAGGCTGTACGTTGCGAGAAACGAACCCTCGTACTTCGAATGTAGGGGCCCGGAACTCACAACACTACAGCTCGGCGCCGCTCAAAGCAAGACAAGACAAGACTCGGACAAGGTAGGAGCCTGCCAGTGGCCTTCATTTGATCGCCCGACGACAAGCACGGTGTGATTTGCCTTGGCAGTACAGAGACCTGCAGTCATTCAAGTTGTGCACTACCGCTACGCATTCAAGTTGGGATTTACAAGGCGAGCTCATTCGAGAGCGAGGAATGCATAAATATTGCCACTGAGGTCGCATCATGATCCCACAACAACCCGTTCCGTCGCAATGCTTCGCGGACTATATGCAGTATATACATGTATGACAGGCAAATCCTCATTACCGCTGGTAGTCATGTGGACTGCATAGGTTGACCAAGTACATACAACAGTAATTTAAGATAGAAAGACACCGATTCGGGTAGATGAGGTAGTCGTGAGAGACGACGAGGAATTACGCTCTCCGCCGTTTGTGGTCTTTATTCGCCTCGAATGTTTGGTTTTTGCGATCACCGACGCGCTGTAAAAACTCAACCTTTTCCAAATACCCACCGCCACGCCTGTTTGCTTCGAGCTCGGCAGCCAGTTCTGGTTCAGCGGGCGCGGTGACGTGCGCTTTCCAGTCAAGCGCGGACTTCTCCAGAGTCGTGAGCTTTTTTCCCTTTCGCGAGTCTGCAGACGGAAGTTCAGCCAGCTGCACTTTGGGCTTGCGCCGGCCAGGTCGCTTGGCCACCGGTTGCGCGCTCGCTGCGGAAGGAGACGACGCCGTGGGTAAGTCAGCTGGGGATGGTGTGGCCGTGCTGGAGCTCTCGTCGGGCGTAGCTGCCGCGTCTAGGTTCTCTGGTGGCTTCCAAAGGGGCCATTTCTTCGCGTCAGGTGAGTCCTCAGGAACCTCCACTATCTCGCTGTCGTCGCGCTCACGAAAATTAATCAGGAAAGTGGACTGACAACGTGGGGTGCTTACACAACATCTTCTCCTGCAAATCGGTATCGCTTCTCTACTTTGATCATCCGCTTGGACTCGCTCTCCGGTGGCGCAGGGGGCGCATTTATGGAGTCTTGGAACTTAGTCCACAAAGCCTGTCGTTCACTAAAATTGTTAGGAAACCCCTCACACTGAAGGATGTGCCACACCTTTGCGTTGCAGCTAAGTCCTCATGAGGTTGTGGTTGCATTTCAACGCGAGGACGTTTCGTGCCACGCTCATGAGACGTGTCAGAGTCTGAAACCGAATGTGAGATGCGGTAAAGCACCCAGAACACGCTTGGGTGAACGATACCATGTTCTTCACCTTCTGGGACGTAATCAAGGTCATCTTCGGAGTCAGATTCGTGATTTATCGAGATACCAGCGAGGGTCGTAGACATGATGGTGGTCACCAGCCAGGAGGATTATGTAATACATTTATTGGGCTGACAGACAACACTCGGAGTACTAAAACAAGGAAAAAACAACAGTCGGTACTAGGGCGTGGAGAACTATTTCGCGCTCCCGTTCAAGCAGTATCGCAATTCAGACAAGGTGCAGTCTGAATATGGAATACAACAACGTTGGTACTTCACATACAGGACATCGCGAGGTCTTTACAATCTCTGATGAGATACACCTAAACGCCCACATAATTAATGAGTGCCTCAGAAATGATGGACTGCAGGGACGTACTGGTAGCAAAAGACGTGTCCACACATCGTTGCCGCAGGCTGACGACAGGGGTCACGCCGGCATACCCTGCAATAAACGTAAGAGACAAGCCTCTCGCCTGCGGCAAGATCCGTCTGGGGTTGAGCGCTTGAATAAGAGACCCCGATGGTGGGTCCAGCAGTACATAAAGAGAGAGATCTCTCCGCCAGCCTAGGCCCTGTCTTGGTCATACTCTCCGTTGGCGAAGGTAGACGTGGTGGTTCTTGTATTCACCGCTCAGGGGATTGATGTACTCTTTATCCAAATAGATTTGCTTACCCGGCTCTGGCGAATGGAACCTCTCGGAATCATGGGATTTCGGAAGTGAGTTTGCACGGGAGGTGTTGTTGACAGATACTCTTGCGCAGAGTTAACAACTCCGACGCTCAGGAGGTGAAGATAACAGCTTACATCTTGAAGCGTCCGCACTGACCAGTGGTCGGGAATACAGCATGACTTGGTGGTGGCGATACAGTTCTGACTGACGAGGACGGTGAAACTGCGCCAGGACTGCGCCCTGGTCCCGTCGTTCGGGGGACAGAGTTAAACGACCGAACAGATGAAGCACGGCTGCGGGCAGTTCCGACTATGCTTTCCTTGGCCGAGGAGATAACCGAGGACGTAAGGGTGACACCAGAAGATGGCACAGTTGCTGTAACCTGTTCCCCCGGGATAGAAGTGATGGACAGCGCTCTCCCAAAAATACTCTGTGCGGAGGAGACAGGCGACGTAGTCTCAGATCTATGAGGGGCGCTACGCTAGCTCTAGACCAACTTCAAGACATCAGGTTTCAACTCACACCGCGACAATGGAACGTGTTGAGAGCGAGCCAGCAGCTGACAAAGCTGGTGAATGTTGAAGAGAAGTAGTGACATTTGGAAGTGTCAATGCGAGGTTGTGCATTGGCTCTGCTCGCTCCTCAGGGACCCCGAGGTCGACGACTTCATCAGACATACTAGCAACTCTAGAAATCAGGGACGGCGAGCTGATACTTGATGCGGAAGAGTAGTGAGTCGCCAACGGAATCCCATTGCCAGTGGGGATGCCCTGCTGCGGAGAATTCAGACCCACGGATGTAATACATCATTTATTGAGCACGTACGTCTGAAGCGGCAGCACGGCTGAGAATGTCCGGTGGCGTTGAGACTTGTCTCTGTGGAACGGGCGCGGAAGATACAATAGATCGGGTTGGGCTTAAAGCCCCAGTAGAGGGGTCCCTGAGGGAGCGTACGACGGAGGAGCTTCGGCTCACGCGAGAAATGATGCTTGCGTCCGAGAATGCATCGTGCAAGCTCATCTGCGAAGTCTTCAAAATCAGTTTTCCAGAATCTTTTATGAGAGGGTTGAATATCGCAATCACATGCTGTGACGAGGAGGTTCAATGGCGAGTGTAACGGTGGGTGCAAATGGTTATACCTTTATTAATGCCAAATTGTCCTCGAAGGACAATAGGCACTCGGGGCAGCGTGGATGTCTCGACGATTCTTGATAGTGAACATCCAGAAGGGCTGCAGAACCGAAGGAGAGATTACAGATCCGACATGTAAATTGGGGGTGCTTCGTGATGTTGTGCTGCGATCCGACAGACAGGAAGCAACTTCAACTCAGCCTGCGGGCCATCTCGAGTACAACACTTTCCAACGCACCTCGTCAAGTGCCTCTCCATTCTCAAAACCAATGTCACAAACTGCGCACGATGGATGCCTGGGAGATATCTTGTAATGATGGGATACGTCCTCTCGGTAGACCTGCAGGCCGTTACAGGCATTGCAGGTTATTGGACGGTGGACTGAAGCCACATGCTAACAGCGCATGTTGACAAATATGGAGCAGGAAGTTCCAAGCACGAACTCACTGCCTGTTTTGCGGTATTGTCCAAAAATCCAACATTGCACCGTATGCACTTTGGATGGACGGGAGTGTCACGGTAGTGTTGCTCAAGCGCATTTGCGGTAGAGTAGGCCCTATCGCAAATTCGGCACGGACAGTTTGCCGAAGACGCGCGAGGCGGCTGAGACGGGCCCGCGGCGGCAAAGCTCGTCTTGTGAACCTTCTGCTTATGCTACGACGCTTTGAATCAACACGAGGTTACTCCGAAACGCAGAGTCAGTCACCAACATGTATGAGGACTGTTTCACTCTTGCAGACGCATCTACAGATCCCACAAAAATAGAGGGCAGCCCAAGGGGACGACTGAACATGGTTGATGAGGTCCTCAGCCGGCACATTCTTGTGAGCACAAGGGCATTTGGGGTGGGGGCAGACGGGCATAGTACGAAGGCTGGCGTTGCGAGGGACTGACCGTAGTTGAAATGTATACAAGGACAACTATCCTCGAGGTAACCGGGCGCTTACAAGCAAGTTTTGAGTTCGCGTTGCGGAAACAACGTTCCGGGCACGCCGTCCGGTTGGCGAACCATCAATCCTTCCTACCAGGGTAATCCACCCTCGCGTAAGCTGCCTTCTGACACCGTGGGAGCACAGAGCGCTTCTGGTCAGCATGTTCAACATCAGGGGATGCTTCGCTAGCGGCCTTGAGGAAGCTGCATGCCGCATACAACCGCGGATCACCGTGCCCGCGGCGAACCCCTGCTGTGGGACGGGGACTCGGACTCGGAATTATTACACGGACAGAACAGCGTACGGCCAGGAAAACCCCTAGATCGGCAGGTATGCACCTGGAGCGGATGGTTCCAGGATAAACTTCAGTCCATGTGGGGGTAGAAAGAATACGGTTGTGAGTGATCTCACTACAGGAGTGTGATTTGCCGGCGGCCTCCCTGCGGGAATACAAGGGGACCTATGGCCCTAAGCCCTTCTCAGTTCCCACTAGAAGGCTTCGCCGGGTCGTTTTCAACCGTGCCAGGCTCATCGGCAGGGATCCGATTAGCGCATTTAGTCCAGTATCACTATGCCACTGATACTATAGGCTAGGCCTTGTAATCTACTTTGTATCTTGCTGGAGAGCATCGCTGCTGCTGCTATTCCTGGCTGAGAGCCCTCGTGGACATGTCTGTGGTATGGGTAGAGTGTACTTGTAAAGTCGGATTAGGGTTGTAGCGGCGCTGCGAAAGGAAATTCGACTCCAGCCCTCGGACGCCCCACGGATAAAATTCCTCGAAGCAACCTAGCTTCCTTTTCGGCCTTTTGTTGATATCATCTTTTTGATTGTTCATTTACCACAGGGGATCTACACAGCGCCACAACACAATCACGACACCATCTGTATGCGACTTTCTGTGGGTTGAGAGTAAATGCCACAAGCAGTACATTTGACAGGGCACTAGTAGTTACGATATGCACGCTGTATAATGACCCAACGAAAGGTGTGTCATCATGGGAGAGAACTCCGGAGCTTTGATATCCACAACTACGGTGTTGCCATGTCCACAGTTGGGAAGGGAGGTGGCGGGACAGAAGTCGCGCAGTACCAATCTTCAATTTCAAGAAACGGGGTGAACTTTGTTGGAAAGGACATTCGGTCCTACACATCGCTCTATAAGCAGGTTATGGCAAGCCATCATGAGGGTAGACGGCGATGTTGTGTATTGCCATTGATATCATCCAACGATGCGCGTGTAAAGAGAGCGCATTCTCTTCCTGGAGATGCCAGGGCGCTTGGATGACGTGATGATATGCAAACGATACGTACCTTATCGTGCTGGCCGGCTCGAGGTAGCGTACGGGGTAGTAGGTACTTCGCTCAGTAACCTGGCGGAGCCGTATATTCTGAGTTCTAGTGCGATACCGTGCTATGAAATGGGGTATAACTATCTGCAGTTTTCAAGCGTATATGGTTGACAACGTTGACATTTGGACGAGTTCTTTCGCAGAGCGTTGACCACTGGTTACGGAAGTTGACTGGGGTAATAACAAAACTCAGTGAAAGTGATTGCCTCTTTGTCCAAGACGAGGCAGTCACTGGTACCAAAACCTCGGGGGTGGAGATTGACATCCAGATTCGAGCATCGTTCGCGCGGTGTCCGATCTACCGGTGGTTGATGCCTCGCTAAGACTCACTTGGACAACAAGAACAAGACTTAAGCGAGTGAAAAAAAATGAGGGCCCTAACAGGTGTTTATAATAGTTGCGAGGATTCAGACACAACACTAACGCAGAAAGATCTTCAGCGATTCTACATTTGATAACGATAGTGTTAGACGAACCTACTTACACGATCCCACGTAAACTACGAACGAAAGACTAGCATTATGGCTAAGGTGAAGTGCCAGTGTCGCGGTGTTCACCCAGCGCTCGCAAACTGAGCGACACTTCGAGCGGCAGACTGGGCGCAATATTATCGTATATGGCATAGCGTATTCGGTATTCCTGAATTGAAAGCAAGTACGGCGAGAAGAGCGGGTTAATTAAGGGAGCGTCTGCGTGTTCCAAAGCCTCGTCTGCTGAGCCCATCACGGCATCCATATCTTCAAGGTCTGCGTTGTAGGCTCGAATTAACGCACAAAGTGCATAGAATGTCCACGTACCTGGTCAGAACTCGCAGAAGCGATGACATTCATGAGGAGGGGTCCGGAGGAGCTGCCGGCTTTCCCGTTCGTGTCTGAGCTTATTGTTTGCCGTCCCCACGCGAGGGACGCGACAAATCTTTCGTGGGCCTCAATTTTACGAATACATCGCCCGGTTTTGAGCTCCCAAATTCGTATTGTGTGATCATCGGCTGCAGAGAGAAGATACTTGCCATTTGGGTGGAAAACGAGGGCGCGTACCCAGTCATCGTGACCAATCTACATAGGTTATAGAAAGCTATCCAAATGATGAGGAGTGTCACCCAGCTTACGAGGGTGTGTAAACACTGGCCCCGGAGTGCGTCCCAAATTTTAATCGTTTTATCACGTGAAGATGTTGCGGCATACGAAATATTCGCATTGTCAGGTACGCTGGGCTGTGCTGCCGTTGACTGTATACCAAGTTAATCCGATGATTAAAAGGAGCAGATGACATATACCTTCTGGCCTAGGAGTTCACGGATCGCGGGTATGCATGAAATGGGTATGAAGACAGCTGATTCTACAACGTTATCGTGACCACGCAGTTCTGATTTTGTGGTTCCTGAATCAAGTTCAACAAGGCGTGCGGTCTGACGATGAGTCAGCATCCGCGAGTATAAGGACGTCATCAGAAACGAACATGATCCATAGAGCAAGTGATAAAGAATTTCCCCTCAGAGCTAGGGATAGCACAGCGGATCCAGTCGCTGTGGGGGCGAATGACCTTGATACAGTGACTGAAGGAAGGGCGATAAATTGCGCATCAGACAGTCCTGCCACTAACGTACGTTGTTGCAATTTCCCAGATGCGGACTGTTTGGTCTCGGCTTGAGCTTATGATCCTATCATCTCCTGGCAAGAACTTGGCTGACGACACGGAATGTTCGTGCCCGCGCAACGTTGCAAAATTCTGATAGTCGTTTTCGACATTCCACAACTTAATGAAGAGGTCGTATGCACAGGATACTATGAGATGTCATGAAAGCTGTCAACTGCATCCGAGGTAAGGCGAACGTACCGAGGTTCTTGCCTTTGGAGTCATACTCGCAATCGGTGATCCGCTTCGTATGACCCTTGAGAGTACGTTCCATTTCTCCGGTCTCCCAGTCCCACACCTTCATGGTGCTATCATCGCTTGCTGATACCAAGACAGAATATACAGGATGGAAAGCAACCGCATTGACGGCGTCTCGATGACCAGTAAGAGTATGCTTAGAGGAACCCGCAGTTGGAAGCCAATCAGGGTTATTTCGTCTGCTAAAACCGGGCGGGAGAGCAGCCGTATTTGAGTTGTCATGCAGTGCTTCTTGTAACCGAGCTTCTAAGTCCATAATCTTCGGGAATAACCATTAGCCAAGTCAACTAGCGAAGCGTAGGAAAACGCACCTTCTTTTGCATCCGGATCACGCTCGTCCACTTTTTCACGAGGAGGCCATTGCTTTTCTGCCCAAGATCTGGCTGGAAGTCGGTCTGCAATGGATCAGTATTTCCAACTGTTGCAAACTACATCAGACATACGAGTTTTGCATCTTCCTTAAACTGTTCGAAGGATTTCGTGAAGCCAGCGCTATGAAGATAGTCGAGGATTGCCTTGTGTCTGAGCGAGGTCGATTGATAGGATATGAAGCCCGAGCTAGCGAAGAAATATGGAACGTACAGGTCGTCTGTTTGTCGTCCAGACAATAAGATAGACATAATCGAAGCAGGGCTTCAAGGTCGTAATAAATGGGAGTCTGAGTGAAGAGATAATCGCAGTGATCAAGGACAATCGAAGGAAGCGGGTCACAGCCGATCTCTGCCACCCACAGCCAGGATTGATGAAAGTCGGCTCACGGCTCAGATTTCCCCTTCCGCGTTGACAGCACATATCATCAACTTGAAGTCGCTCCCCGTCTCCGGTCTCAAAATTCTCAAATATCTCATCTGTCCTTGTGTCAACTGTATCGCACACCCCCTTTTCTCACTCGCTATAAGACCACAGTCTGCCCCGGACCAATTAGGCCTCGTGCCTTCCATAGTCGTTAACGCCCTTCTATCTTCCCCCTGCACTTCCCGCGTTCATGACTCAGTGCCTGATTTCCTTATAGACGGTCTCTATAGACTTCGCAACTTGCCAAGGCGCCTAATCAGCCTATCCTCTCAACTTCATGTCCTTGAGTCATGGATGCCTTTACCAGTGGGTCGGCGTGGCGATAAAGTCTGAGCGAGAAGCTCGTGTAGAGCAGCACCGACCATGCTCACTATAACGAACACCATCCCGAAGTGCAATCAGGTAGACGCGATTCTTCAAGATAGTCGCTTGCTAGTGCGTTCAACATCCTTGTTCACCGTCCGTCATACACCAGTTTTTCTGGATTTGAACCAAGCCCTCCTTCCCTCGATCAACTTCGTTCTTGATGCTCTTCATGTCCTCTCAGGTATATCGAACCAGAGCTACAGTTTGGTTCTGTATCTAGGCGCAACAACCAGACCCAACTCAGGGCAGGTGTCTGCAATTAGTGACTTGGTCAAAAAAGTCCTTGGGTCCGAAGAGCGTTGAATCCACTGCGTTCCCCATATGCCGTGTACTTCATTCATTTTTCTCCCCATTCCTCCTCGACACAACGTCCTTGCCATGAACACTGCTCTGTGGCCTTGAGACGTCCAAGTGCGCTCAGGATACTCTTCCCTATTGGCATCTCCATCCAGCTACAGAACGTCCCGTCATCCTCCTAAGCGCTTGGACAAGGCATCTTATAGATATTGCGCTATTTCTAGTTGTCGGCCACTTCCTATTCATTTGGGAGAAAGACTGATAGAATGACTCCGGACCCCAATCTTGGTGACCCACAGATATTTATACTCAACGTGTGCCCTGTTCCGTGGCACCCTTGCACATACTCACTGCCGCCGCACTGTTACTTAGTAGCCAAGTAACGAAGATATGGGTTATGTCCGTGACCAATCAGGAGGAAGTTACCAATGATCATCATGCCCAAGGCATCTTCGTTGTCATGCTTTTTGCCGCCGGTCTTCCGCCTACCTGGGGAATCCATTAGTTTTCCGCATGGTCATTCTAAGACAATATAATGACGTGTTTCTTACAAACTAGGTTCTTTACTTCCGCAATGGAGAACGCATGTGATCTTGCCGGGTCTGGAGTGAGGTGTTCTATCACGTCTGGGTTAGTTCTACTGAGTTGCAGCCATGCAGTATTGATCACGACTAAGCTCGAAAACAGTAGCGAACAGCACCTAAGTACGGCATTATAACACTGTTCATACCTCAGAATCTGTTATTGTGTCCCGACTTCCCCGTTTCATATCAACCATCATGGTCGAGATCACTTACGGTCTTTGAGGTCAGTCAGTCGGTCCCGTCGTTAGCAATTCCCGGGTCGTGGTACGGCATTCTGATCTGTAGCCTGATCTTTCCCAGGGATAGGTGCTTAGATCATTTGATAATGACGATAACACGTCCCCACCCACTTCCTCCCACAAACTACAACATCCGGCTTTAGAATTTCTTGTGCGCCTCAGGCCCTGATTAATTCATATGGAACGCGCAAGCGGTATTCCCGGCCTTTTATTCAGCATAATATCCTTTTTTCATCGGACCTATCAAGCATGAGGATTGGGACAGAAAATCGTGCTGGAACGCCACTATCGGGCTATAAACAAGGCGTAATATATGTTTGATATTTCTTCGAGCACCCGTAGTGGACCCCAACTCCTTGTCCTGATGCCGGACCTCACTTTTGTTGATCTGCTGGTCGTCGCCTTTCTCTTCTTGGCGTTCTTCACCCTCTATCCTCGCAGGAAACGCCAAAAACTCACCTTCCCACCTGGGCCCAAGCGTCTTCCCGTCATTGGCAATCTCCTCGACATGCCTAATGGTGCCGAATGGATTACGTATAAGCGGTGGGGACAACTCTATGGTGCGCGCGTTGTAAGACTGGAATTCTACCCTACTCACGCGTTGTATTGTATTCAGGCTCAGATGTGTTACATGTCGACGTGTTCGGAACACACATCGTAATTCTTAACTCCGTGAAGGCTACAAATGAGCTGCTTGAAAGGCGGTCGTCGCTGTATTCAGACAGGTAAATTGGACATGCTAATGTATACCTCGATTCACATGTTGGTTCCCCAGACCGATTCTGAAAGCGTTTACTTCTCTGTAAGTCAACGTCACGTTTCTACTTGTTTAACGGACGGATTCTCGTAGCATTTCGATTGATTGGAGCATTGCTTTGGAGCCTTATGGGACAAGATGGCGATCATGGCGCAGATCTTTCCATGAGAATCTGCATCCGGCTGCAGCACACGAGTATCGCCCGCTCGAATTGAAGGTGGCGCGACTGCTCCTCAGGAACTTACTTGAGGCTCCAAATGGTTTCTATGAACACTTGCGTCAGTGAGTAGCAATTTCCCTATGTACTTCTCTTCAGCTCTAACATTTATTCCCAAGCATGACGGGCAGAACAATCCTATCCGTTGCATATGGAATAGATGCCAGGGAGAGCAACGATTATTACATCTCACTCGCAAAACAGGCATTGGATGTTGTCGCGAAGGCAACCGAAAAGGGTCGCTTGATCAACCTAATCCCGGCTCGTATGTCACTGTGAGAACCGTCCAATCCACGCTCACATGTGAGTGATACAGTGATTCACTTCCCATCATGGTTTCCCGGTGCGGGCTTCAAGCGAGAAGCGGAATCATGGGCTCGTACCATGAATGCGATCGTAGAGGAGCCATTTGCCGCCGCCAAGAAAGCCATGGTAATCCGGACCGAGTTGCCTTTCGTTATAAGGGCCATATTGACGGGGTGATAGAATGAGAGTAATGCCACACCTTGTGTCGTGGCCTCGATGATCTCCAAACTTCGAGGCTATGATCCTGAGGGTGAATTTAGCGCGAAGGGCGTGACCGCAGACATGTGTCTTGGTAAGAATCGATATACTCCTCATCCTGATCTAAGGTGGCTGAGTCTTTCACAACTAGCTGGAACAGACACGGTAAGCAATAAAGATCATCAACAGGGCCGAAATATTGATCTCGCTATGACCTTTAGATCGCATCTGTACTTCAGTCATTCGTTCTCGCCATGGTCCTTTATCCTGAAGCACAGCGAAAGGCGCAGGAAGAGATTGACGCTGTTCTGGGAACAGAGAGGCTACCCGACTTTGGGGACGAGGCATCCCTACCTTACATTTCCGCATTATGCACGGAAGTTCAGAGATGGCACCCAGTCGCGCCTCTCGGTAAGCTTGATAGGTCATTCTTGCTGTGGGGACTAACCTCAATACCGCTATGTAGGAATTCCCCACCGACTTACTTCTAACGATGTCTATGAGGGTTTTTTCTTACCAGCCGGATCAACGGTTATCGGGAACGCGTGGTGCGCCTACCGATGTCAACCCCCTTATTGGTCCCTCAGTTCCTGTAGGGCGATGCTTCATGACGATAACGTCTTCCCTGAACCGGAGAGGTTTAAACCCGAACGTTTTCTTGATCCCACCGTGAAATTCCCGGATGCCGCATTCGGGTTCGGTCGTCGTACATGCCCTGGACGATTCATGGCCCGGTCGTCGCTGTGGATCGCCATTGCATCCGTGCTTGCTGCGTTCAGAATCTCCCCAAAGCTAGATGAGCAAGGGAACCCTATGTTACCCGAGGAGAAATATGATGCTGGGCTGATATCGTGAGTATTCTCATCCGTGATGAAAAGGACGAGACTGATCAGCGACGGCCATAGCTATCCTGCGCCTTTCAATTGCACCATCCGTCCCAGGACCAGGGATTCTGGAAAGCTGATTCTGAATTCGCTTATTTGATCGCAGCGCTGGAGAGCAAGATCGGCTGAGTTCCTACGGGTCGTTTGTAAGTGACGGCTCTTGTATGACAGTTGAAAATCCTGTATAGTAAAATCAGACTGCAGTGCCTAAGTCGGTTGGCTTCTGGTCTAATAGTCACTCTGAGAGCAGAGTCGCTGCATTCTGGAATTTTTTGGTGATCGTAGAGGGCGAAGCGTGGTGTCTGCGCGGGCTCGAAGCCGCTACGTCACGTCAGTTGGAAACCGTATTTCAGGACAGACTGTGAAGGCTCTGACATGGTACACAGCGCACTAATACAGATAATGTGGAAGTGATGACGTGCCCATACCCGGGATCTGGGCAATTGCTCAGTGATTGCGCCGGAGAGCCGGAGTTGTCATGTTACGGATAACTGGCGCAAAGCGATTATAATGGATATCAGCTGATGACTTGATTGATTATCAAGCCGGCCCTAGTACTGTAGGTACACGGCGGTATTTTCCAAGTCTTCCGACTTATCAACGTCGTCAAATCTTCCCAGGTCAGGCCGATCAGGAGGCAGCGATAATTTAAATCCCGGCATTGGAATACGAACTGGAGTTGTCATGGGGGAATGTCTGATATCCGTAGTAAGAGCCGGCTTTCTGTTAAACGTCGTTTACGCGGAGGTAGAGGAAAGCGCCCATGTTCTCGCAGCTGGGTCACAGCATAATTGTTGTACATCCCATGCCACTGCGGCCACTAGGAAACTCCGGGTCATGATCATAAGTACAAAACTGGTTCAGTCCAGCTGTTGCCCTCCATATATGGGTGATGACCCTCGAGACTGGGGGTGCTCGCCGGAAGGGAGAGGTTCTTTACGAACCTCTCCCTTCCGGCGAGCATCTGCACGGTGCAGGGGTGGCACAAAGCTAATTTGCATGTTTCATCCGATGTCATGCAGACGCCCGTGTACGACTCTCGAATCCTTCTCACACAGAAAGAAGTACTGCATACTGGCTGCATGGGAATAGATGCGTGCATGTGAATGAACCGCTTTATGTTGTAATTGGCTGTCGTCCTTGGTCGCTGTGGGGAAAATAGTACCATGTTGGGGGTTTACAACACTGATGTTCCGTTGCGCCCAAGGGACGCCAGCTGACGTTCATTAAGTTCATCATCATGATCGAGATACGGCACCCAATGATGTTTGCATTGACATGGTTTCCCCTTCGCGTCCTCGTCTGTTTCCTTGAGGAATACTATCTCGTACATAGCCAAGGACGAGTTGGCAACTATCTGAGGACCGGGAATCGCCTAGAAGGCTGATACACTTGACGACCGGCGGGACACCTGTACGGTTTCGATCGAGTTTATTCTGGCGAGAAAAAAATGACCTGGCTGCCATGTCGGGTCTGTGAGTTCTCGCGTCGGGGCTAGTAGACCCACCTGCCCCTCTGTCACCAGGCCTTGGTCAACAAAACAAATCTGCGCTGTCTCCGGACGGCACATGAGAATCATTAATTCCCATTTTTCAGGACTATTCAGCGTATGACCGAATAGGGACTTATGAAATGGGCCGCAGCCACATGTACCGACCTTGGAAATTTTCCGTTCCCATGCTTTCCAAGCACCCTAAAATACTTGACGCCGACGCACTCGTGATCCAACTAGACGAGCATGCCCTCCCTAAACCTCACCGGGTAGATGCGGCATCACTTAAAGAAGGAATTTAGGCCCTATTGATAAAGCCGCCATATCAGAGGGAATCGCCACGTCCAAACCAGCTTCTATGTTTCTGATGGTTCGTTGTACCCAAGGTAGCCTCATTAACGACATTTACTGTCAGCCTGTGAGATAGATATACGTTCGAGGCAACGCTTGAAAGTCCAGAAACGAACCTGGTAGAGCGAAATGACACCAACACGGCTCCTCGCTCCCATCAGCAAAAGTGCAGAAACATGATCGGGGATTATAGACTCCGCCATAAATTTGGTCCTTGATCATCACAGATTGGGCATGATCATGTCAGATTGGGCCGGATCATGCCACTGACATTATCTACAACTAGGTTTGGGCAAAGGCCAGTATGATCATGGCTGATCAGAAAATCTTGCCTGTAACATACATGATCATGTTCATTGAGGATCCGTCATTCCAATATCATACAATTGTTACATGTAACATAGGCGATCATGTTTGTGGAGAATCTACCATTCCAATATCATGCAATAGTTACCAGTATCATTCTCGTGTGCTTCTTCAATTCCTCCAAGTCACGCGGCCCACAATATATT
>QLOS01000348.1:0-22340 GCA_003313725.1 Russula sp. MG48 | reverse complement strand
TCCTTCACCGTTGTGGATGGTGCGCCACCACATCAGAACTCATCTGAAAGAAGAATATCCTAGACCACCCACGATCCGCACATTCCGGATACTAGCCTCTGCCGACGCAACGGAATTCGTCCAAGGAGCTACGAAACATGAAACTCGTCAAGAAAGACACGCGGGCTTACACGCATACTTCTGCAGAAGCCAGTACTGCCCATACCACGGCACACAGTAAAAGACTATACCTGGTATAGCAAGGAAGTCTGCACACTCCGCAGCAACACTGGACACATACGACGAATATCTGCGTCACCTAGGACACCTTTATACGCGAAAATACGTCCTCGACAACTGGGGACAACAGATCGACCAAGCGGCAGACCAACACAAGCTTATCTGCCCCGTTACGTGTGTAACTGAACCCACAGAACTCCACCGATCCCTCCAGATCGAAGTAGTCGTCTTCGACCAAGTATACAGAGAGTGGCAGGACGAGTTTGAAAATCCCAAAGCAGCACTCACTCTCCTACTTCTCATCCAACGCTCTGGAGAGACAACGCAGGACCCATAGGTATCGCACACCACTGGAAATTGACCCCGACGCACTAGCAGCTGCCATCGAGTGGACAGAAAGAGCGCTCGCCTGTGCACAAGCCGACGTAGAAAGACACTCGCGAATCTGCCAATATACGTGCATAGGAGAACCGAGCGACGTCCACCAACTTCTTGACCACATCCTAAGGAGGATCGAAACTTTTGCAAGGGAAATCCAACACATCGTAGACGCATACTTTGAGGCAGCCGGCCTCGCCCTATAAAAGTAACCCTGGAGATAATCAGGGCCGACATCCGCGCGAACGCACTCACGAGAATTCCCATCAGGGTCAACAACGATCTACCAGATTACATCAAAGGAGAAGCCTATTGGCGACGCAATCAAGAGAACACCCACTGGTGCTACCACATCCGGCTATTCACCGCAGTAGGAATCGCCGAGAGACCTATCGAGTACGTCAACGATGACTGGTACATCCTAACCTTCAAACAAGGAGGCTACGTCACTAGCCTAGAAGGACTCCTCGACAAAGAAAACGCTGGAGAAACCGGCCTAGGGCACAGCAGTCACAGACCAGAGTCGCCAACCCCTATCGAGGTAGATCAACCCCAAGCCCCAGAAGCAGAGACAACCCCACGGGCAGTAACCCCCGTCGAAGAATTCCTGAGCACAGGAGTACAGGACGTAGCAACGCTCCAAGGAAGCCACCCGCTTCAGCAAGAAAGCCAAGCCACACCGCACCTGATCCAGATTGCTCACGCGGCCACGCAACCGACCGCGCCACCACCAATACTTCAGGCACCGAATCCGCCACCCAATCCTCCAGCTATGGCAGCGCAAGCACCAGCAGCGGCAGGAGCGCACCACGGCCATCTGAAAGGCAAGGAGCCCACGACGTTTGAAGGAGACCGCGCCAAAAGCGACACCTTCCTCAGAGAGTTCAACCTCTACAAAATCCTGAACCGAACTGACGAAAACATGACCACCCCTTACGCTAGAGTGGCCCTTGCCCTGTCATTCATCAGAGGACCCCTCGTCGATGACTGGGGGACCGCCCAGTCCGCCAGCTTGATAGAGAAAACCACGCGCCGAATCAACAGGATCGGGGAAAATGACGAAGCCCTCTGGAACAGCTTCGAAGCTGACTTCAAAAGCAGGTTTACCGACACAGCCAAGGCCCAGAATGCGTACAACAAGCTCATGGCCCTCCAGATGCAGGGTAACGACATCGACGGCTACATCGCGGCGTTCAATCACTACGTCATCAACTCGAACTGGACCATGGGCGACCAAGGCACGCTAGAAAAGTTCAAAAGAGGACTTCGCAGAGGGATCGCCCTCAGCGTCATGAATCGCGAGAACATCCCAACAACCATCGAAGATTGGCAAGAGGCTGCGAGAAAAGAGGTACTCAGAAGGGCACAAATCGATGCTGATCTAGGACCAGTGCCACAGAGGGGACGCTTCATCCCGCGCCCAGCCTTCTTCAAAGCGCAAAACAAGCCGGCCTCCAAGCCAAGGAACGACGGGTATGCACCCATGGACGTAGACGCGGCGCAGACAAGCACGACGCCCCGCATGGGAGGACCTCTCAGCGACGAAGAACGCCAGCAGCTTCGCAAGGAAAACAAGTGCTTCTATTGCAAAGCGGTAGGACACACGGCAAACAGATGCCGCAAAAAGCAAGCTGCAAGGCTGCCGCGTACGTCGCGGGTCGCAGAAATACAAAAAGAAGAACTCGCTCCCAGCGACAGTGCGAGCCAAACGAGCTCCCAAACAGCGACTAGTGATGTCGCCTCACAGATACGCGCCATGACCACGGAAGAGCGTAGGAATGTTTATGATACCATACTTACTGAAGACTTGGATTTTTAAAGAAGCTTGATCTATCGGCCTGGGATCAAGCTTCGCACCTATGTACCATGTACGTGTCTCATCGAAATAGCGTAAACGTTGATATTCTTTTTCTGAGCACGAATGGGAAGGCCAAAGAAAAAGCCCTTGTAGATAGCGGGGCAACGGACAACTTCATAGATCAAAAGACGGCGCGACGATTGCGCCTGGTTCCTCGAAGGCTGAAAGAGCCGCGACTGCTCTACAATGTAGACGGCACCGAGAATCGCAGTGGACGAGTAACAAACTACTGCGATCTGCTAGTATCAAGAAACAAGGACGAAAGCGTGCAACGCTTCTTCATCGCCAACCTAGGAAGGGACCGCATCATACTGGGATTCCCATGGCTGCAACACTTCAATCCACAGATCAACTGGACCAAAGGACAAGTCGGCGGGGAGCCCTTTACCGCCAAAATCACCAGCAGGAGGGCCCCCGACCCGCCAAGAAGCCTAATGAGGTACGCGCAACTACTAGGAGCTACGCTAAGGACCCAGCAGTGGGAAGAAGGAGACACACTCGTGATGCAGATCAACCGAACCAACATAGCACAGGAATGGGCCATCCAAGCCCATCAACAAGGTTCCGCCCCTACGGAACAAGACGTACCGCCGGAATACCAGCGACACTGGCGAGTCTTCTCAGAAAAGGAAGCCCAACGTTTCCCACCGGCAAGGGAGGACGACCATGCGATTAACCTGAAACCAGACGCGCCAACAACCCTGGACTGTAAAGTCTACCCGCTCAACCCGCAAGAAATGCTTGCAGCGGACAAATGGATCCAAGAACATTTGGAAAAGGGATATATCCAGCTGTCAAAGTCGCCCTATGCAGCCCCCTTCTTCTTCATCAAGAAGAAAGATGGATCCCTGAGACCAGTACAGGACTACCGCATGCTGAACAGCTGGACCATCCGAGACGTGTACCCACTCCCAGACATCTCGGTACTGACCAGAAACCTGGAAGGACGCGCGCTGTTCACCAAGTTCGACATCCGATGGGGGTACCACAACGTCCGCATCAAAGAAGGCGATCAATGGAAGGCGGCGTTCAAAATGCCGCAAGGACTCTTTGAGCCCAGGGTAATGCTGTTTGGACAGTGCAATGCCCCGAGCACCTTCCAGCGAGTCATGGACCGACTGCTGCGACCGCTGAAGCTGAAATACCCGAGGATGATCTTCGTCTACATGGACGACATCCTCATTGCCACACCTTTAGACCACGAACTGCACCGGCGCATAGTGCATGAACTCCTGGACCTGCTCGAGGCAGAATCGTTCTTCCTCAAACCGCAGAAGTGCCTCTTCGAACAGAGGCGTGTCGAGTACCTCGGGCTGGTTATTGACGGCGAATCACTTCGCATAGAATCCAGCAAACTAACGGGCATTAAGGAATGGCCCAGGATCCTCAAAAGCGTCAAGGAACTGCGATCGACGCTGGGAGTGCTGGGGTACCAAAGACCCTTTATCCCAGGATTTGCAGAAATCGCCAGGCCACTCACCCACCTGTTAAAGAAAGGAGTGCCGTTCGTCTGGACAGACGAGTGCACGCAGGCTGTCGACAAGCTGATCAAGATTGTCACCAGTGACCCAGTCCTTTGGCAACCCAGTCTGGCACGACCCTACGAACTGGAGGTAGATGCCTCCCAGAACGCAACGGGCGCAATCCTGTACCAGTGCGACGCCCAAGGCAGACGACGCCCAGTGGGCTATGACTCGAAGACCTTCACCGCCGCCGAACGCAACTACCCCATATGGGACCGAGAGTTCCTCGCCATCGTGCGAGGCCTAGAACACTGGCGCCATCTGCTCATGGGCGCGCAGCATCAAGTAGTGGTCGTCACCGACCACAAGAACCTTCAGTATTACCGCTCTCCTCAGAAAATTAACCGACGCATCACCCGCTACATACTGACATTAGGCGACTACGATATTACCCTAGTCCATAGACCGGGTGCGAGCAATCGGGCGGACGCCCTATCCCGTCGACCGGACTTCAACGATGCCAGCTCGGATAACGAAGAAGTCATCGCACTCCCCGATCAACTCTTCACCAACGCCGCGGAGGCCGTGGATATGGAAGACGATGTCATTGGTAAACAGAAAGACCACGAGACCACCCTTAGCACGTGGGCAAAGACTTACCCACTGGAACGCCGGCCCGGCGGAGCATGGTGGCACGGCAGTCGCCTGGTTGTCGTGGCAGACAATAGCCTTAGGAGGGGAGTAATTTCCCTTCATCACGACTCACAGACCGCCGGCCATCCAGGAATCCTCAAAACATGCCTGATGATCGCACAGAACTACTGGTGGCCCAACATGAAACAGACAGTCCTCGCCTACGTCAAAGGATGCGCCACCTGTCAGGCCACAAAGGCAAACACAACTAAGCCAGCACCACCGATCGTACCAATCACCACCAGCGAGGGAGCCCTCCCGTTTGAAACAGTCGCTCTAGATCTCATCGTCAAACTCCCCAAATCCCAAGGCTTCGACTCGATCCTAACAGTCACAGATCACGACTGCTCGAAGGCAGCTATTTTCATACCATGCAACGAGACTAACACCGCTCCGGAGATAGCTGCACTCTACGCCAAAAATGTCTTCCCGCATCACGGTATACCCCGAAAAGTCATCAGCGACCGCGGAACACACTTCGCTTCTCATTTCCCCAAGGAGTTATGCAAGATCCTCGGCATCTCACAGAACATCAGCACCGCCTATCACCCCCAGACGGATGGCCAGTCAGAAAGGACCAACCAGTGGCTCGAGCAATATCTGCGAATCTACGTCAATCACCAGCAGAATGACTGGGCCTCCTTACTCCCCATCGCACAATACGCTCACAACGCATGGCCCAGCAGCACCACGAAGAAAGCCCCCTTCGAACTCCTATTAGGACACATACCCCGAGCCCATCAGCCCTTAAGATCCGAGAAAGTGCCGTCCATCAATGAGCGACTTGATCGCATCAAGGCAGCCCGTACTGCTGCGCAAGCGGCCATCACCAATGCCCAGACCATGGTCGCAAACAGAAAAGGGACCAGATACAAGCCATTCACGAAAGGACAGAAGGTCTGGTTGGAAGGAAAGAACATTCAGGTCACGCAGCCAAGCGCCAAACTCACAGCAAGGCGATATGGCCCATTCACAATTACAAACGTCATATCCCCAGTAGTATATCAAATCGCAATTCCCCCGCAGTGGAAGCTCAGAAGAGTACACGACGTCTTCCACGCCAGCCTATTGACACCGTACATAGAGACCCCCGAGCACGGCCGGAACTTCAAAGAACCGCCTCCTGATGTCATCAACGGAGAAGCAGAGTACGAAGTCGAGGCCATTCTAGACCACCGCCTATATGGAAAGGCGAAAACCCCTCAATACCGCATCAGATGGAAGGGATACTCCGCAGCAGAAGACACATGGGAACCGCGCAGCAACCTGAAACATGCGCTAAAATTAGTACTCAAGTATCACCGAGAAAACTCCACCGCAGTCCGAAAAATGCTTATAAGGACCACTCTCAGCTCAGCAGGGACATCACCACTTCGCTCTCTTCGCACCCCATCTCCACCACCAGCCTATTCCTCGCTCTCTATGACCACCAATGGCTCAGAACAAGACCAACAGCAAGAGAAAAGCAGCAGCCGCCCTGCCAGTCCACCCCCTTCGACGACGACCAGCTCTCCGAATGACAGCGGCCCCTGCGCCGTACAGGTCCCCTTCTCCGCCCGCATACTCACCATCGTTGACAGTGACGAGGCCAGTAGCTCCGACGACAGCGTCGAGTCCCTCAGCGCTGCCTCCACCAGTCCCCAGCCTGGAAGAGCAGGCCGACTTACTCCTGGCAGAGATTCTACAGGGCATAGCCAACAGACGAGCCACGCCGACCACCCCATTGGCAGCGACAACTTCTGCGGAACGTGTAACCCCCCAGTACGTATCGGTGATGGACACGCCACCTGGTCTACGACAGCAGAGACAGCTGTCGCAGATGCTCAGCGATTACCACGCCAGCAGGGAGCAATCGGAAGCGGTGCCGCCGCTGCCACTACCAGTATGGGCCAGCAGGGCATCAACACGGCCGCTGCGCCGCACCGCAGCTACGCAGACGTCGCCACCGCCACCAGTCGTCAAGCAGGAGGAGTCCCCATCGTCAGCACCAGCACCCCAGCTCCAGGCTACGGCCAACCTCCCAACACCGTCGGCTACGATGGTTATTTCCTGTGATGGAATAGACTTGAGGACAACCCAGGTGACCGGAACATTATCCTTGTCCCCGATCACAACAACCGCCTCATCCCAGCCACATACTATGCACACTTCCCACACTTCGACGAGCCCCTCGTACTAGGCCGCCTGACCACTAACTCCCCCATCTTCGCCGAGCCCCTCTATGCTAAGCCGCACGACGACAAGCACCTGCCCGCCATCGACGACTGGGACCTCATGCCCCTCAACGGGAATCATCCGCATCGCCGCCACATCGACAAACTGGTCGAGGAGCTTCGGGACCCGGGGCTACTCGCGGACATCCACAGGTACCGCTTAGGGATACACGCCCTTCATCACCAGCTCGCCGTCGAATACGCGCACCTCACGCGCCTCCCGGCACGACGAAGTGAGTACTCCGCATCTCAACTCGAGCAGGACGCCGCCCTTGTGCGCTGCAGCCATGAACTGCGGGACAAGTTGAGACTCATCGAGCTGCGCCTGTACGAGGCCGCAGTCATGTCACGCATCGGGCCCAAGCTGGACCAAATCCTCGCGTGCCCTGTCATGCCGCCCCTCGACTACTACCTGAGAGGGCGCCCCGCTACTCACCAGACTGATGTCGTCGCCGCACTTCCAGTGCGGCTCCCCGCCCGCGAGCGAGCACAACCGCCCTCTCCCCCTCGCCGCGTCGTCCCGCTTCGCCGCGCACGCGTCACACCCCCTGCCCTTTGAATGTCGTGGAAGCCATTCCATAGGAGGGGGCGTACTGTTACGATCCCTGGTACGCTTGCTACGGTCCGGACTATCTATTTTTACCTACATGACTCCTGCGATGACTGATGAGATCCGGCTTGGCAGCGCAGCCCGGACTGGGCTGCGCTGATACGGTACTGCCTCTGATTGATACGGCACAGCCCTCTGCTGTGCGCTCGACTTACGCTACTGGCTGACCTATACGATGACTCATAGGCGTGACCCTAAGTCACGCCTAGCCTGTGCGGCACTGCCGCTGTGACCCGAGTAGTAACTCCCTTGTAGGGCCTATATAAGGGCTCCAGTTTACGCCAGTCAAGCCCTAAGCTTGACTTAGTTTCACAATCGACTCTAAGACTTGAAACCTCTACCTCGCTTCCTCTCTGAGCACGGTGTATCCTCTCAGAGCAGTAAGACCTCGCTTCGCCTCACACGCCTCTCTGAGTCGCTGTAAGACTCAGCTCTGGAACGCGTCCCTAGATATCACCCATATCTAGACACCTATCTACTTCGCGTTTACTCAAAGCAACTCGTCATCCCCACGATCACATGGGAAGGGTCACGTTACCTTCGTGCTCAAGCAACTCGCACTCAGTCACTCACGCATAGGCACGTGCTCTCGCATCACACTCACGTGACACGTCTCGCACATAGTCTCGCATCGCACAAGTCGTGCTACCGGCCCGTCGAGCCGTAACACTTGCGCCCAGTACCTTTTCTACTTCGTATTGCTCTTCTCCGTCGATTAACTCCGGCGGCGGTTCCAGGAAGTTGGGGCCGTGCTCCTCCGTCTCCTTATATGGTGAAAGGAGTGAGGCGTGGAAGGTGTTGAAGATCTTCCATGTCGCGGGGATCTCCAGTCGGTAGACTACGGGGGATATGGCATAAAGGACCCTGAAGGGTCCGTACCGCTTCGCCGCAAGCTTACTGGTGGGGTGTGACAGTCGCAGGTGTGTGCCTTCCAGCCAGACCCTGTCGCCTTCCTGGAATGGCTGGAAGATGTGTCGTCCTGCTCTTTGTTCGGCATGTCGCGCTACCAGTGTTTGCACGTGCTTGATGGCACTCTGGGCTCAGTCGCGAATTTCCTGCAGTTGTTTTCCCCTCTGTTCCACTTCTGGCGCCTTGGACTCTATTTTATTGGGCACGTGCAGTCGGGGGGTGCATCCCATCAGCAGCTCGAAGGGGGCGAAGCCAGTGGTGGTGCTGGGCCAGGCGTTGTGTACGTACTGCGCCAGTGGTAGCCATTTGACCCAATCATCTTGCTGGAAATTGCTGTAGATTCGCAGGTATTGCTCCAGCCATTGATTGGTTCGCTCTGATTGTCCATCAGTTTGTGGGTGGTACGCTGTGCTAATATTTTGATCGATCTCCAAGAGGCGGCACAACTCTCTGCTGAATTGGGATGTGAAACGGGGGTCCCTGTCTGAGATTACTCGCCGTGGAACCCCGTAGTGTGGGAATACCTGCTGGGCGTAGATGGTCGCTACGCCCACTCCACCTATGGTTTTATTGCATGGGAAGAATAGTGCAGCTTTGGTTACATCGTGGTCTGTGATGGTGAGGATGGAGTCGTACCCTTGTGATGAAGGGAGGTCCGTGATCAGATCTAGGGCGATAGTTGCGAACGGAGCCCCTTTTTCTTGTGTTGTGATGGGAAAAGGGGGGATGCGTGGCTTGTTCGTCCCAGGTTTGGTTGCCTGGCAGGTGGCACACCCTTTCACATAGGCGGTGACAAAGCTCCTGAGTCCTGGCCACCAGTAGTCTCGGGCCACTGCCTTCATGGTGTTGGCAATTCCAGGGTGCCCTGCAGTTACGTGGTTGTGGTATGCGGCCAGAATTTCGTGTCTCAGTTCTGGCCGGTCTGGGACCACTGGTCGCCCTCCTTTTTCCCATCCCTGGCTTCCTCGTTTGATCCCATGCACCTCCTTCCATTCCTTCATGAGCGTTTCAGAGTCTCGTTGGGCGGCGTGAACACTGTTTTCCAGGTTGATCAGGGACAGCGCGCGGCAGAAGAGGTGATCAGGCAGAACGATCACGTCCTCATTGTCGCTTGCCCCCTCGTCTAGGCCCAGGCGTCGTGAGAGGTGATCGGCTCGGTTCGTCGCTCCTGGCTTGTGTACTAGTTCGAAGTTGTATTCCGCCAGTCGTGGGATGTAACGCGCCACCCGCCAGTTAAGTTTCTGGGGTTGGCGGTAGTATTGCAGGTTCTTGTGATCGGTGTAGACTTTTATGGTGTGTTCCGATCCTAGCAGGAGGTGTCGCCAGTGTTCTAGTCCCTTTACCAGTGCCAAGAGCTCTCGATCGTACACATCGTATCCTCGCTCTGCGGGAATGAGTGCTTTAGAATAGTAGCCCACTACCCTGGGTTTGCCTTTCCCTTCTGGTTGATATAGGATCGCCCCCAGGGCGTATTGAGATGCGTCGACTTCAAGTATGAATGGGGCATCATAATCTGGCCTTTTTAGCACAGGGTCGCTTGCTAGGATCCGTTTCAGGGTGCGCACGGCCTCTGTGCATTCAGGGGTCCAGACGAAGTCCACCCCTTTCTTGGTAAGGCGTTGTACGGGACGCATGATGTGGGCGTACCCTGGGATGAACGGTCTGTGATATCCGAAGACGCCCAGGGTGCTCCGCACTTGTTTCAGGTTCCGTAACTCTTCAGGCCATTCTTCCAGCCCGTCGCATTTGGTAGGGTCGACGCGAATGACCCCTTCCTCAATCCTGATCCCTAGGTAGTTCACCGCTCTCTGTTCAAAGTGGCATTTGCTGAGCTTGAGGAAGAAGTCTTCCTTCGTTAGTTGAGCCATGATTTCGTCCACTATTTGGCGGTGCAGCGCGAGGTCATCTGTGGTGGCTACGAGGATGTCGTCCATGTAAACGAAGACCATCCCTGGGTATTTGTGCTTAATCGTTCTTAGGACCCAATCCATGGTCCGTTGGAATGTGGCAGGGGCATTGGTCATCCCGAAGAACATTACGGTTGGCTCGAATAACCCGCTTGGGGTCTTGAATGCTGCCTTCCACCTGTCTTCGGGTCGTATGCGGATATTGTTGTATCCATCGTGCAGGTCGAGAGTGGTGAAGAGCGTCTTTCCGTGGAGTTCTTCCAGTATCTGCTCAATGCGCGGCATGGGGTACACGTCTCGCTCTGTCCATTGGTTGATCGGTTGGTAGTCCTGTATTGGTCGCAGCGAGCCGTCCTTCTTTTTCCTAAAGAAGAAGGAGACTCCCCAGGGGGAGTCGCTGTCTTGGATGCGTCCTAACTCCTTATTTTTCTTAATAAACTCCTGCTCTGCCTGTGTTTCTGCGTGCGTGAGAGGGTATATCTTTGTGTTGATGGAGTCTGGGGCGCCGGGTTTGAGTCTGATCACGTGATCTTCCAACCGGGCCGGTGGAAAACGCCGCGACGTGCGTTCCGAAAAGAGTCTCGCGTGTTGCCAGTAGTGGGCCGGTAGGCCGGTTAGATCTTCTGCCGGTTGTGTGCGTTTGTTTGTTCCTTTTCTTTCAGATAGTCTGGGGGTCAGGCAGACAAAGCAGATGACTTCGTCCCCCTCTTCCCACGCTGGTTCCCTGCACGCGGCTGCTATTATTCTGGCGACTACTCGCTCCCTGGCCCATTTGAAGAGGGCGGTCTCTATTTTGATGGGTGCTCCCCTGACGTACCCTCGGCGCCAATCTATGCTGGGGTTGAATGTTTTCAGCCAGGGGTATCCAAGGATGGCTCGGTCGCTCCCCAGGTGTGTGACATAGAACCTTTGGAGTTCCTCTTGTTCTCCTTTCTTTACCCTTAGGATGCAATACTTGGTGAGCGCCCCGGCCGCGTTCTCGGATCCGTCCACGTTGAAGATGCGGCGAGGTTCTGGCATTGTTCTAAGTCCGATCCCGAGGCGTTGGACCATTCGCTGGTCCATGAAATTCTCTGTTGCACCGCTATTGATGAGTGCACTTTCTTCGGCCTTCCCTTGCGCGGATGTAAAGGTGAATGGTGCGTTTATTGAGCTGGATTCACTAATGTACATGATGCGCATGGATCGCGCTCTCACCCAGGCCGAATGGTGAGAGCGGTTTAAAAACCCTCGAGGATCAACTTGTCCAACATCTCATCTTTTTCCTTTTGTTCCATTTTCCCTATCTTTTCCACCATACTGTTAATTTCCGCAACAGCCTCCTTTTCCTCTACCTTGGCTGTGCACGAGCTCATCCCTTGGCGGCCGCGCGTCCCTTCTTGTTTTGGTAAGTTCTTCTTTTGGTCCTCTTCCTTTTTGGGACATCCCTTGGTGATATGTCCTTGTTTGTGACAGTAAAAGCACCGCCCTTCCGCGCTGAGTTGTTTGCGTTCTTCGGCGGTAAGGGCGTCGACTCGAGTTGCATCCACTTCCATGGGGACGACCTTTGAGCTGCTGCTGCGGCCAGTGCCAGTCTGCTGCGGCCTTCCAAGCGCTTGGCGCCATCGCTGCGCATTCGTGGCTTGGCCCTGGCTTTGGAAACCACTCAGACTGGATTTTACCTCAGCCCATAGTTCATGTTGCTTATGTGCGGCCACTTGCCATCCCCTGATGGTAGTTGGCCTTGGATCTGTCTTCTCCAAGACTGCGCGGTGTAGGGGGTCTTTTAGGCCACGGCGGAACTGGGTGATAGTTCCTACGTCGTCCGCGCCCCACCCTGCGAGCATGTGCCAGTGGTCGAACGTCGCGATGTAAGTGTCCAGATCGTCGCCGACCATTTTGCACTGAAGCAGCTTCTGGTGTGCGTTGGTTTTCTTTGTAGTATCTGTGAACGCAGTTTTGAAGGCTGTTTCGAACATGGTCCACAGTGCCTCTTCTGTGGCGGGCACAGCGTGTGGCCCCCTTTGCGCGGCGTCAAGGTCATCCAACATTCTCTCCACCCAATCGTTGACATGCGGGCCACGTATCAAGCTCAAAGCCAGGCCTATGCAGTTGAGCGGTACTTTCATGGAACTATTTTCTCGGTTCGACATTTTCCAGATGCGGAACTCACATAGGAATTGGTCGCTTTTGGCTCGGTCCCCTTCAAATACCATCGGTGGGTTGCCGCGCATGCCGCCGCCGTTGCCTCCACTGGTTGTGGTTGCTCCGATGGACGCGGCTGGTGGTCCACCGCCGCTTCCCCCGGCAATCCCTCTGGCACGTGCTCCGGCGCTCCATGGTTGCGTCGGCACGAAGGCGGGGTTTATGGGGTTTGTGAAGCTCGTGGTGCGTATAGAGGTGGCTGGGAAGGCTGCTGCTTTCCCTTTTCCCCCAATGAATGCAGGATTGATGCCTTGGGTGACTCCGAGTGCGGCAGGCTGGATTAGGGGTCCCGGAGGCGGCGCGTATTCTTGGGCCGCTACGCTTGCCTCGGCCATTGTCATCTGGGGTTTTTGTCCGTACTCTGGCAGCGGCGCACCGAAGTCTCCAGGGTCCATCCTGACTACGCTTTCGGTCTGGGCGGCTAGGATGGGATTGTCTACGTCCAGGAACAGTCCGCCGGGCATGGGAGAGTCGCGGTGGCGCCGCCCCAGCGTGGGGCTTATTTTCTGCTCCTCAGGCTCGTCCTCTGTGGGGCTGCTATCTCCCGCGCCTTCTGGTTCTCGTGGCGAGTGTAGGTCTGTGGGCTTTCTTTTCCCACGGTTGTCAGGGTGCTCATTGTCTGTTTCTTTCCACCAGCCGACTTTTGGGTCAATTCCTCTTTCTATTTTCGCGGATTGCCTTGTGCGATAGCCAGTTGCGCCCCACTTCAAGACGTACCAATTGTCATTTATGAACTCGACCGGCCATTCCGCCCCGTCGTTATCAGTTAGGTGGTACGCGCTGCACCCCGGTTCAGTCAGCGGAACCCAATATATCTCCCCTTCCACGTGCGGGGGTAGGTCCCCTTCTGTACGGGGGTGGATTGTCTCCCACCGGTCGGCCGTGAACTCCACTCTGAGTGTTGTCATTGCGTTGGGAGTAGAACTGCCTTGGTCGGTTGGGTATGTAGTTTCTTCCTCTCTGGTTTCTCTGTTGCTGTCGTCCTAACCTTTCTCTGTTGCTTGGTGTTACGATTCGTTGGTGCGCTTGCTACGGACCGGCCTGACTATTTTCCTTTTACCTACCTTGACTCCGACTGCTGACTAATGGATCGGACTGATGGCGCAGCCTGTGACCAGGCTGCGCTCATACGGTACTGCCCTGTGTGACTTGTGACTGATACTGATACGGCACAGCCCTATGCTGTGCGCTCTACTTACGCCATTGGCAGATTCTTACGATGACTCGCAGGCGTGACCCTAAGTCACGCCTTAGCCTGTGCGGCACTGCCGCTGTGACCCGAGTAGTAACACTCCTGTAGGGCCTATATAAGGGCTCCAGTTTACGCCAGTCAAGCCCTAAGCTTGACTTAGTTTCGCAATCGATTCTAAGACTTGAACCCTCTCGCCTCGCTTCCTCCTTGAGCACGGTGTATCCTCTCAAGGTAGTAAGAACTCGCCTCACCTCACACACCTCTCTGAGTCGCTGTAAGACTCAGCTCTGGAACGCGTCCCTAGATACCATCCGTATCTAGACGCTTATCTACTTCGCGTTTACTCAAAGCAACTCGTCATCCCCACGGTCACGTGGGAAGGGTCACGTTACCTTCGCGCTCAAGCATCTCGCGCTCAGTCGCTTGCCCACAGGCACGTGCTCTCGCATCACGTTCACGTGACACGTCTCGCACATAGTCTCTCGTCGCACAAGTCGTGCTACCGGCCCGTCGAGCCGTAACATAAGTCAAGCTTCCTTCACCGTTGTGGATGGTGCGCCACCACACCAGAACTCACCTGAAAGAAGAATACCCTAGACCACCCACGATCCGCACATTCCGGATACTAGCCTCCGCCGACGCAACAGAGTTCGTCCCAGGAGCAGCGAAACACGAAACTTGTCAAGAAAGACACGCAGGCTTGCACGCATACTTCTGCAGAAGCCAGTATTGCCCATATCACAGCACACAGTAAAAGACTATACCTGGTATAGCAAGGAAGCCTGCACCCTCCGCAGCAACACTGGACATATACGACGAATATCTCCGTCGCCTAGGACACCTTTACACGCGAAAATTCGTCCTCGACAGCTGGGGACGACAGATTGACCAAGCGGCAGACCAACACGAGCTTGTCTGCCCCGCTACGTGTGTAACTGAACCAACAGAACTTCACCGGTCCCTCCAGATCGAAGTAGTCGTCTTCGACCAAGTATACAGAGAGTGGCAAAACGAGTTTGAAAACCTCGAAGCAGCACTCGCCCTCCTACTCGTCATCCAACGCTCTGGAGAGACAACGCAGGACCCATAGGTATCGCACACCAGCAGAAGTCGATCCGCAACAACTAGCTGCTGCTCTCGCCTGGACCGAAAGACAGCTCATCCGCGCACAAATCGACGTTGCCAATCACGCACGAGTCTGCGAGTGGACGTGCATAGGAGAATATAGTGACGTCCACCGAGTACTGGACGATATCCTTCGGCAAATCGAAGCCTTTGCAAGAGAGCTCGAACACATCGTTAACGCCTACTTCGAGGCAGCAGGGTTCCCCTTATAGAAGAAAGAGGAAAAGTAGCCCTGGAGATAATCAGAGCTGACATCCGCGCAGACGCACTCACCAGAGTCCCTGTCAGAGCTCAGGACGACCTCCCAGACTACATCAAAGGCGAAGCCTATTGGCGACGCAATCAGCAGAACACCCACTGGTGCTATCACATCCGCCTTTTTACCGCGGTAGGAATCGTCGAAAGACCAATCGAGTATATCAACGACGACTGGTATATCCTCGACCACAACCAAGGGAGCTACGTCACCAGCCTTGCAGGGCTCCTTGACCGAGAAAATAGCAACGAAACAGGACTAGGCCACAGCTCCTACAGGCCGGAGTCGCCAGAAGCAATCGAGGTAGATCCTCCCAGCACTAGCGCATCCTCCTTCCAGAGTGCAGGCGAAGGAGAAGAACCCACACTGGGACCAAGCCAGCTGGTCATCACACCAATAGAAGAGTTCCTCAGCACAGGACTCCAGGACGTAGCGACGCTACAAGGAAGCAATCCGCTTCAGTCAGAAACGGGCGCAACCCCGCATCTACTACAAATAGCACATGCGGCAACACAGCCGACAGCGCCACCACCGATACTCCAGCCACCCAATCCACCAGCAATGGCCGCGCCAGCACCAGCCGCAGTGGCAGCACAGACAAACGGACGACTCAAAGGAAAGGAGCCCACGACATTCGAAGGAGATCGAGCCAAAAGCGAGGCCTTTCTCAGGGAATTCAAACTCTACAGAATCCTGAATCGCGCTGATGAAAACATAACCAACCCTTACACCAGAGTGGCCCTCGCCTTGTCCTTCATCAGAGGACCCCTCGTCGACGACTGGGGAGATGCTCAGTCTGCAAGTTTAATAGAGAAAACCACATGCCAGGTCAACAGGATCGCAGAAAACGACGAAGCCCTCTGGAACAGCTTCGAGGCCGACTTTAAAAGCAGATTCACCGACACAGCCAAAGCCCAGAACGCGTACAACAAGCTCATGGCCCTCCAAATGCAGGGCAACGACATCGATGGGTACATCGCGTCGTTCAACCACTACATCCGCAGTTCGAACTGGACCATGGGCGACCAAGGGACATTGGAAAAGTTCAAAAGGGGACTTCGCAGAGGAATCGCCCTCAGCGTCATGAACAGAGAAAACATCCCAACGACCATCGAGGACTGGCAGGAGGCCGCAAGAAAGGAAGTACTCAGAAGGGCGCAGATTGACGCTGATCTAGGACCAGCGCCGCAAAGGGGACGCTTCATCCCACGCCCAGTCTTCTTCAAAGCGCAAAACAAACCGGTCTCTAAGCCGAAGAACGATGGATACGCACCCATGGACGTGGACGCAGCGCAGACAAGCACGCCGCCCCGCATGGGAGGACCCCTCAGCGATGAAGAACGCCAGCAGCTCTGCAAGGAGAATAAGTGCTTTTACTGCAAGGCGGTAGGCCACACGGCAAACAGATGCCGCAAAAAGCAAGCCGCGAGACCACCACGCACATCACGGGTCGCGGAAATACAAAAAGAGGAACTCGCACCAAGCGACAGCGCGAGCCAGACTAGCTCCCAAACGGCGACCAGCGATGTCGCGACGCAAATCCGCGCCATGACCACAGAAGAGCGTAGGAGTGTCTACGATACCATACTTACGGAAGACTTGGATTTTTAAAGAAGCTCGATCTATCGGCCTGGGACCGAGCTTCACACATATGTACCATGTACGTGTCTCATCGGAATAGTGTCAATGTTGATATTCTCTTTTCGAGCACGAATGGGAAGGCCAAGGAAAAAGCCCTTGTAGACAGCGGGGCAATGGACAACTTCATAGACCAGAAGACGGCGCGACGATTACGCCTGGTTCCGCGGAAATTGAAGGAACCGCGACTGCTCTACAACGTAGACGGCACCGAGAATCGCAGTGGACAGGTGACAACCTACTGCGATCTGTTAATATCAAGGGACAAGAACGAAAGCGTGCAACGCTTCTTCATCGCCAACCTAGGAAGGGACCGCATCATACTAGGATTCCCATGGCTGCAGCACTTCAACCCGCAGATCAACTGGACCAAAGGACAAATCGGCGGGGAACCTTTTACCGCCAAGATCACCAGCAGAACGGCTCCCGACCCACCGAAGAGTCTAATGAGGTATGCGCAACTACTAGGGGCTACGCTAAGGACCCAACAGTGGGAAGAAGGAGACACACTTGTCATGCGGATTAATCGAACCAATATAGCACAAGAATGGGCCATCAAGGCTCACCTACAAAGCTCCGCCCCCACGGCACAAGACGTGCCACCAGAGTATCAGCGACACTGGCGCGTCTTCTCAGAAAAGGAGGCCCAATGCTTTCCACCAGCAAGGGAGGACGATCACGCAATCAACCTAAAGCCGGACGCGCCAGCAACCCTGGACTGCAAGGTCTACCCGCTCAACCCGCAAGAAATGCTTGCAGCAGACAAGTGGATCCAGGAACACTTGGACAAGGAATATATCCAGCTGTCAAAGTCGCCCTATGCGGCTCCCTTCTTCTTTATCAAAAAGAAGGACGGGTCCTTGAGACCAGTGCAGGACTACCGCATGCTGAACAACTGGACCATCCGAGACGTATACCCACTCCCAGACATCTCGGTACTAACCAGGAACTTAGAAGGACGCGCACTGTTCACCAAGTTCGACATTCGGTGGGGATACCACAATGTTTGCATCAAGGAAGGCGACCAATGGAAGGCGGCATTCAAGATGCCGCAAGGGCTTTTTGAGCCAAGGGTAATGCTGTTCGGGCAGTGCAACGCCCCAAGCACCTTCCAACGGGTCATGGACCGACTACTGCGACCGCTAAAACTGAAGTACCCAAGGATGATCTTCGTCTACATGGACGACATCCTCATTGCGACGCCCCTGGACCACGAACTCCACCGACGAATAGTCCATGAACTCCTGGACCTACTCGAGGCAGAATCGTTCTTCCTCAAGCCGCAGAAGTGCCTTTTCGAACAGCGGCGCGTGGAGTACCTCGGCCTAGTCATAGACGGTGAATCGCTCTGCATAGAATCAAGCAAACTGAAGGGCATCAAGGAATGGCCCAGAGTGCTGAAGAGCATCAAGGAACTGTGATCAACACTAGGGGTATTAGGCTATCAGCGCCCCTTCATCCCAGGCTTCGCAGAAATCGCCAGACCACTCACCAACCTCCTCAAGAAAGGGACACCCTTCGTCTGGACCGACGAATGTACACAAGCAGTGGACAGGCTCATTACCATCGTCACTAGTGACCCGGTGCTCTGGCAACCCAGTCCGGCGCGCCCCTATGAACTAGAGGTAGACTGTTACAATCCCGCTTCACTGTACGCTCTATTTCTTTCCATTTCCACCGCCTACTACTCTCTACGCTATGCCTATGGACTGCCGGGCCCCTACGGCCCGTGACTCTGCCCGCGTCTCCACATCTCGCACTATACATTTACTACCCGGTCTAACGGACCGACGGGACCGGCGCGCATCCACTGGTGCTACATCTGCACGCCGCTGCGCATGCGCTGCCCCAGCACCCATGACTCATACTATACAATGACTCCTGCTGACTGTATGTGACTCTGTACCAGTAGCGGTGTCCTAGGGACACCATGACTCGTCCTGACTCCCTATGAGTCACCCATGTATGTACTTATATCGCTTGGTACGCCTAGGACAGACCCTAAGTCTGTTCTCTTGTAATCTCAGCTTGTGAACGGCCTCCTCCCTTCGCTTGTGAACCCCAGATCCTCTGGTTGATTGCCAGACTTCGTGCACCCCCTTGCAGAGCTTTAGCGTATGCTCAAAGGCAAGGGAAAGCTCAGTATCAGACGTCACAAGAGTACGCCTGCACGCGAGAGGTACACGGACCTCTTACCAACAAGACCTCAGTCACCAGCGTCGCCTACGCCCCCTCCTTCGCCTGTGGAGGTACGCTCACTCGGTGGGCGTGACATAGACGCCTCCCAGAACGCGACAGGCGCGATCCTGTATCAATGTGACGCCCAGGGCAGACGACGCCCAGTAGGCTACGACTCCAAAACCTTCACCGCCACGGAGCACAATTACCCCATATGGGACCGAGAATTCCTCGCAATTGTACGAGGGCTGGAACACTGGCGTCACCTGCTCATGGGCGCACAACACCAGGTCGTGGTCGTCACCGACCACAAAAACCTCCAGTACTACCGGTCGCCCCAGAAAATCAACCGCCGGATTGCACGATACATACTGACCCTCGGCGACTACGACATCACCCTCGTCCACAGGCCCGGTGCAAGCAATAGGGCAGATGCCCTGTCCCGCCGACCCGACTTCAACGATGCCAGCTCGGACAATGAGGAAGTTATCGCACTCCCCAGCCAACTCTTCACTAACGCCGCAGAAACTGTGGACATGGAGGATAACGTCATCAGTAGACAGACGGACCACGCGACCACCCTCAGCACGTGGGCGAAAACTTACCCACTGGAACGCCGGCCCGGCGGGGCGTGGTGGCACGGCAGCCGCCTGGTTGTCGTGGCAGACAACAGCCTTAGGAGGGGAGTAATTTCCCTTCATCACAACTCACAGACCGCCGGCCACCCAGGAATCCTCAAAACATGCCTAATGATTGCACAGAATTACTGGTGGCCCAACATGAAGCAAACAGTCCTCGCCTATGTAAAAGGATGTGCCACCTGCCAAGCCACGAAGGCAAACACGACCAAGCCAGCGCCACCGATTGTGCCAATCACCACTAGTGTGGGAGCCCTCCCATTCGAGACAGTCGCCCTAGATCTTATTGTGAAACTCCCCAAATCACAAGGCTTCGACTCGATCCTAACGATCACGGATCACGATTGCTCAAAGGCAGCTATTTTTATACCATGCAATGAGACTAACACCGCGCCGGAGATAGCCGCACTTTATGCCAAGAACGTCTTCCCGCATCACGGCATACCCCGAAAGATTATCAGCGACCGCGGAACACACTTCGCCTCCCATTTCCCCAAGGAATTATGCAAAATCCTCGGCATCTCGCAGAACATCAGCACCGCTTATCACCCCCAGACGGACGGCCAGTCAGAAAGGACAAACCAGTGGCTCGAACAATATCTACGCATCTACGTTAACCACCAGCAGAATGACTGGGCCTCATTACTACCTATCGCCCAATACACTCACAACGCGTGGCCCAGCAGTACCACCAAGAAGGCCCTGTTTGAACTCTTATTAGGACACATCCCCCGCGCCCATCAGCCCGTGCGATCCGAGAAAATGCCGACCATCAACGAGCGACTTGATCGCATCAAAGAAGCACGCACCGCAGCACAGACGGCCATCACTAACGCCCAGACCATGGTCGCAAACAGAAAGGGATCCAGATACAGACCGTTTACGCAAGGGCAGAAAGTCTGGTTGGAAGGAAGGAACATCCAAGTCACACAGCCAAGCGCCAAACTCGCAGCAAGGCAATACGGCCCATTCGTCATCACTAAAGTCATATCCCCAGTGGTATACCAACTCGCAATACCCCCGCAATGGAAACTCCGAAAAGTCCACGACGTCTTTCACGCTAGTCTATTAACCCCGTACATAGAAACCCCCGAACACGGCCGAAACTTCAAAGAACCGCCTCCTGATGTCATCAACGGAGAAGCAGAGTATGAAGTCGAGGCCATTCTAGACCACCGCTTACATGGCAAGGCGAAAGTCCCTCAGTACCGCATCAGATGGAAAGGATACTCCGCAGCAGAAGACACATGGGAGCCGCGCAGCAATCTGAAACATGCGCTAAAATTAGTACTCAAGTATCACCGAGATAACCCCACCGCAGTCAGGAGAATGCTTATAAGGACCATTCTCAACTCAGCAGGAACATCACCACTTCGCTCACTTCGCACCCCATCTCCACCACCAGCCTACTCCACTCTATCCATGACCACCGATGGCCCACAACAAGTCCAACAGCTCCAAAAGGAAGCCAGCAGCAGCCCTACCAGTCCGACCCCTCCGACGGTGACCAGCCCTCAGAATGACAGCGGCCCCCACGCGGTACAGGTCCCCCTCACCGCCCGCATACTCGCCATCGTCGATAGCGATGAGACCAGCAGCACCGACGGCGACACCAGTTCGCTCCGCGACTCCTCAGCCAGCCCTCAGCCTGGAGCAGCAGGCCGACCAGCTTCTGGCAGAAGTTCTCCAGTCCCTAGCCTGCACTCAAGCTACGCCGACCACCCCCTTACCTCAGACAACTTCTGCGCCACGTGCAACGCCCCCGTACGTATCGGCGACGGGCACGCCACTTGGAGCACGAGAGGAGAGACAGCTGTCGCAGATGCTAAGCGACTATCACAGCAGCAGGGCACAGTCCATGGGAATCCCGCCGCTGCCCCCGCCGGCATGGGCCAGCAGACCACCGACACGCCCCCTTCGCAGATCCGTAGCTACGCAAACGTCGCCGCTGCCAATCTCGGTCAAGGAGGAGGAGTCCCCATCGTCGCTACCAGCGCACCCGCCCCCGGCTACGGCCAGCCCGTCAATACCGTCGGCTACGATGGTTATTTCCTGCGATGGCATAGACTTGACGACAATCCAGGTGACCGGAACCATATCCTTGTCCCCAATCACAACAACCGCCTCGTCCCGGCGACCTACTACGCGCACTTCCCGCACTTCGACGAGCCCCTCATTCTAGGGCGGCTCACGACAAACTCCCCCATCTTCGTGGAGCCCCTCTATGCTAAGCCGCACGACAACAAGCACCTCCCCGCCATCGACGACTGGGACCTCCTACCCCTCAACGGGAACCACCCTCACCGTCGCCATATTGATAAGCTAATCGAGGATCTCCGGGACCCCGGACTGGCAGCTGACGTCCATCGGTATCGATTGGGCATTCATGCCCTTCATCATCAGCTCGCTGTTGAGTACGCCCACCTCACGCATCTCCCCGCTAACCGCCACGACTACTCCGCTGCTCAGCTGGAGCAGGATGCCGCGCTTGTGCGCTGCAGCCACGAGCTGCGGGACAAGCTGCACCTCGTCGAGCTGCGCCTCTATGAGGCCGCCGTCATGTCGCGCATCGGGCCCCAGTTGGACCAAATATTGGCGCGACCAGTTATGCCACCCCTCGACTACTACCTACGCGGACGCCCTGCCACTCATCAGACCGACGTCGTGGCCGCACTCCCCGTGCGCATCACCCCTCGCACCCAGCCTCGCAACCCCTCCCCGCCTCGTCGGGTCGTCCCCTTTCGGCGCGCACACGCCACTCCCCCTGCCTGAATGCCGTGGTAGCCATTCCCCCTTGGACGGGGCGTACTGTTACAATTCGTTGGTGCGCTTGCTACGGACCGGCCTGACTATTTTCCTTTTACCTACCTTGACTCCGA
>QLOS01000344.1:10162-22306 GCA_003313725.1 Russula sp. MG48 | reverse complement strand
TCGGACTTGCGCGCGCGCCATAAGTGCTCGCTTCAAAACGACTAACCTCTAATCAGTCACCGCAGAAGACAGGAGTTGCAGGTTAGAATTTTGTTGTAGGGCGGGGTAGCCAGCTCAGGATGTGTTACGATGGGTCCAAAGGCGAGTGACCATGTTGCCTCACTTAACTACAGGGGGCGACTGGGCAGCCATTTGGAGTATGTAAATGAAAGGTGGTTTCCACTAACTTGCACTAAGCGCTGAGCGCCAAGCTTGACTTGATTGGCATCCCCCCCGACGTTGAGCCAATGATCCATTTCAGATCCTTGCTTCCTGGGCCCGTGCCTCTTCTATAACATCCTACCTCATGCGACTACAGCTGTCCACGCTCAAGCTGCTACACCGCGACCCCAACGGTGTCTTGGACTGGGAACCGAATTTCGCATAGTTTACAGTAAACCCATCGACGGATTTCGGACCACTCGCTTGCCCACCCTTGCGACCTGCGTCTCGTCCGCGGAGAAACGTGCCATACTGCATGTCCCCGCGCGCGCCTCTACCTTTCTCGCGTTGCACGCGGTCGACATGCGCACTCCACGTCGTCCCCGGGCCTGAGCGGACATCGAAGTCTGATATCCGAGTTCCGTGCTGCGGTTGCGGCGGCGGGATCGAGGAGATGGACAGAGCGCGCGGACATTGGTGCGAGTGCAATGCATCCATCTTCTCCTGTCTGGGCTGTGTACGACATGTCACCGGCGGCGGCCCCGACGGACAAGGACCCAGGCACAGAAGGGCATACTGTAGGTCCCTTTCGGCTGGTTTACAGCCCCGCCTTTTTTTTCAGTTGCCAACGCGCCGCAGCGTAGGATGCCCATTCTCGCTGAAGCGAAGCTCAGCACCATCCCCGGCCAACCATCCCGGCGCTTGTGCAAGGCGTCATCGAATCACAGGGGAAGGGAAGGAGAGACAGGACCAGCATCCTTCGCGCTCTTAGAGGCACAACACGACGAAACCCCACGCCTCGTAGATGCTTCTGCTTCTAAATTGAGCTCCTTTGAGTGTTCTGAGTCCCTAGTCAGCGGGAGAGGAAATCGAGGCGGTGGGGAACAGACCAACTACTCCAAGATTCGGCGCTTCAGCTCTATTACTACAGCAGTACACACTAACGACCCTTGGCATTCCGAACCGGAGAGGTACTGACCAATACCTTTCTAAACTACACTGTGACTTTGCTAGTGACCTCCCATCATCATGTCATCCTTCTCAGTGGTTCCTCCTACCAGGAGGCCTACGTGGAAAATCCTGGATAGCCCCGCGCTCTGAAGTCCTCAACAGATTCCCTAATTAGGTCCTTCAACGATGTCACCTGTGTCAGTCCAAGCAATTCCTCCGCCTTCGTCGTCTCAAGATTGACGAATCCCGGGATGTCCTTTGTCGAGCCTGGTTCACCACGCGGCACATTCTGAATCTCGAGGTCTGCCGCTGCATCCACTTGATTTCCGCGTCAGGTCAAGTCCCCGTATGTAGAGAAGAAATGAGATGTAAAGCTCACAGATGTCCTGGTAGAAGAAGAGACCCGATCTGACGATGATGCGCTCGCCACCAGCAGCTGCGGCATGGGTGGCGCGCACATGCGCCTCCGCAGCGACACCCACATGCACCCAGTTTCCCTGATTCCGCAGTTGCGCACCCGTTCGCGCACCAGAAAGCGTATCGTAGATTTCACGATGGGACGTATTGATGTCATCAACTGTCGGCGCGGGAGTGAGAGATGGCTGAAAGTACGTGTAAGCCATTCAGCGGTCAGGAAAAACGACGAAACGAGATGACACCCACCCCGAAGATATATGGAGGGTGGATGGCGACAAGATCCCATGAGATCTCAGACTTGTGAGCAGCAACAAACTCCCACGCGGCCTTCTCCGCCAGAGTCTTCGAGGCCAGGTATATTACAACCGGTCCCGCCGCAGAGCCCTTCGCATTCACCGCCTCCACTGCGGCGTTGTTCCAATTTGTTTCGTTGAAAACCCGCGGTGTTGTGGTCTCTTCGCGGATCGCGGCCACAGAAGAGGTTAGGATGAATCGCTTTATGGTGTTTCCGTGCTTCAGAGCGGAGTTCAGGATCGATGTTGTTCCTCGCACGGCAGGGATGATAAGCTCTGCATATACCCAGTCTGCGATCGAGGGTGGGCCGTACAGCGAGAGAAGAGACGTACCATCGGGATGAGTAGCCTTCCAGTGAAATGGAGACGCAGTGTGGGCGATTGCGTCGACACCTCGGACGGCCTCGTCAAATGCTCCATCCTTGGTGATATCCTCGATAGCGACGAGCTCGAACCGATCGCCATAGTGGGAAAATTGATCGTTGAGGAATGCGCTTTTCGCCAAGGAGCGAACTGTGCCGCGTACAGAGTAACCAGCTTCGAGGTACTTCTTCACGACCCAGACGGCGAGATAGCCATTTGCTCCCGTGACGAGAACTTTGGCTGGGGAAGTGACGGCGACCATTACTGTAATGACAGAGATTGTGGGAAAAGAAGAAAGACCGAGATGTCTATTCGCCAGATGGCCTGACCTAATATTAGATGCTAAGTTACCTCCAAAAGGGAATCCCATGACTGGCGGGCCGGGCGTCCACCGGCCTCTGTGGGTCTGTACGTTCTTTGCGTTGCTTTGCATGTAAGAGACGGGGTTTATCATCTCACTTGTTGAGGTTGATCACTTACTCAAAAGGTCATGCGAGTTCTGCAAGGCTATCTTCCACCCATCTGTCGTCAGCGAATACGCCATGAAGTCCATATTGATAAGGTCCAAAGTACCGAGCCGGAAACGACTGTGATGTCCCGCTCAAAGGGGGTTACCTCCGGCAGAGTTTATCAGCTACATAGTCGCGCAAAGGGGTCTTCATGTCAGTGAGGAAATATGGTACGTTCGGTCTATGCGCCACCTCCCAATTCTCTGTCCGTCCATGGCATATCAACGTCCAGCGCTCACATGACCACGTCCTGGGAGTTCGTCCTTTTCTCTCTCGGTTTCATCCATCTTGTCACCGATCCCCAAATTGATAGCGGCCTCTCGTGGAATCTACACCGTCGCGACGCATACATTCGCCTCGTTGTGTCCCAATGCTTCATCCTGCCCCAGCGCTGACGCCGGCGACTCGACGACGCATCCACGGTTCTCTTCCGCTCTCTCATCGAAATCTTCAAGAGCCCCAAGTTTGCCAACCTGCGGGGCGAGATCGCCGGCTTTCCAGCGTTCGTACAAGGGAACGACGCGCGCCTGCTTGCGGTGCACGCAAGCACGGACAGCGCCTTCACGACCTTCCTCAAGCTTATCTTTGCTTCCGCAGAGCAGATGCGTCCCACCATGCGCGAGACGAGTACTTCGGCCGGACGAAGAAGCTCCTCTCGCTCGTGACACCGGTCGGCTCGGTACAGCTGAGCGCGCTCCGCTAATCGTTCGACGAACAGCTCTCGATGCCTTACAATCACTTCAACTCTCTCGCCCTCGCCGTCCGCGGAGAACGTGCACTACCGCGTCTCTCTCGCGCACTACTATGTCGGTTTTGCCCGGTCTGCGGCGGCCACGCGATCAGTGTGCATACGCGCGGCCAACTTGCTCGCGTTTCAGGAGCTCGACATGGTCCTCCCCGTCGGCCCAGCGCTTGAGAGATACACGAAGGCGTATAATTATTCTCCATCCTCCCGGATCGTGCGACATTACTACCGTACCGCGTTGTGCTCTCCTCGACAAGCCTACTCCAGACGTTGAACGTTCCTGCCGGACACTTTAGTGGACGTCGGAGATTGCACAGAGCCACAGACCCTGATTTAAGGCCGCCGTGCTCCGAACCAGTCGCTTCGGAGCGCCCGTCACACCAATCCGAGGCGTTCTTTCCGTTCCGCGGGTTGTCTCTCAACTTCGACGCACTCTAAAACTGTTGGGGGAGGACCAATCCGGTAATAGCCAGATCGGTGTTAGTTGACTCAGGATGGCTTGAGACATCCAGGGTCAGATCTATTTTAGATTGCGGATAAGATCGAGACCGATAAACATTAATATACAGTCGTTGTATTTAGGGACGATAGTAGAGTAGCGAACAAGTGTCGGCAGGCACCCCCCCGTTGTTGACTGTGTGATAACCTTACGTTCTAAAAAACCTCCCTCATCGAAGAGCCGTGTGACGAAAACTCAAATGAAGACTAGTTCGGTACGCCCTCTTTTTTACTTTCCTCCTTGCCTCTCGTCGGTCATTATATATATTTACTCGGACGTTGCCGCTCTTCAATACTACTCATACCAGCTACTCCCCTTCCTCTAGATGTGTCTTAGGCCCCTCTCCTTGACTCGGCCGACATCGCTCGATGCCGCGAAAGCCATCGGACTTCCTTTCTTCTATACAGTCTTGATCCGTAACCCTCCTTACGCTCCCTACATCGCCGTATTTCTTGACAAGCCACTCCGTTCCCCACACTACTGAGCTTCCCTCCCTCCATACATTTCTCGACCATATTGTCGGCTTAACCGCGGACAATATCGACGCGCTCACATGTATATAAGCTGTGGTAGGAGTCCTGCGAGAGGGGCAGTGAAGTCTTATCAGACTCCCATTGTGTTCTCGAATTCCTCTGCGTGCTTCTCTCCTTTATTTCGGCCGTTGCATCAATCCGTGCTATCGTGCCATCTCGCACTCGCAGTCTATCGACGAGGGGATCTCTCTTTCATTTTCTCTGTCTCTGCCTCGGTTCCTGTCGCAGTCCTCGCCTTCGCATCGCGCTCTCCACCTCTCGAACGCCTCTCCGTCTCGGCTCTTCCCTAAGATGTCCTCCTTTGTCCTTCGGACTCATGCGCGCGCCCTTGTTGCGCTCGATTCACTGATATCTGACTTCCGCGCACTGGCAGCGGTGGCAGCGGTGGCACCTTCGGCCACCGAGGATGCGCGTAGATGGAAGACGGAGTCGGTGCAATGCGGCCTGCTCCTCCTGCCTGCCAGGCCTGCACGATCTGTCCCGCGCGACGGCCTCAGCAGCTGAAGAAAGAGACCCAAAGTGCTACGAATAGGCACGGAGAAAATAAGCACGGAGTCCCTTTTCTGCTGGCCGACAGCTCGCTCCCTTTTCAGTTGCTAACACGCTGGAGTGCAGGATGCCTCCTCCCCATTCTCGCCGAGACGGAGCAGTGCGCCGTTCCGACGATTCAGGCGCTAGTACTAGTGCAAGGCACTGTCGAAGCGCGCACCTAAATCACGTGCTGTCTGGGAAGGGAAGGGAAAGAGCGACTCGATAGGAGCATCCCTGGCGCTGGCACAACACGACATCATCTCATGCCTGTGTATATGCGTCTGAACTTGGCCCCTTGTGACGTTCTAAGTCCTTAGTAACGCGGGAGATGATATGAGAGATGAGATAAATCGGATTGAGGTGGGGCCAGACCAAACTACTCCAAGCTTCGTCTAACAACAAACCGGAGCCTGACTCGGCACGGGCCGATACTTATACAAAGTCATCATCCTTCTCAGTGGTTTCCTACTACCAAGAGGTGGTTGGCCGTTTGGATAATAGAGGCGTTCCCTAAAGCGTGTCTGACTTGGACGCCGATCGAAACCCCAGCATGTGCTAGGCCCGCGAATGGTCATCGATGGATCACGATACTCCTCATCTCCGCTGGCGCAATGTATGTCACCATTCTATCACCTCTTGGACACTTCTTCGTAGTACTGATCACCCGATATACCCTAGCCGCGCGTTCTCATGAATCATCATGTGGAATGATGCCGGGCTTTTCACCCAGCAGAATCATCAGGTATAGATGTGTGTTCGTCGGCCGTTTGGATAACAGAGGCGTTCCCTGAAGCGTGTCTGACTTGGACGCCGATCGAAACCCCAGCATGTGCTAGGCCCGCGAATGGTCATCGATGGATCACGATGGACTCCTCATCTCCGCTGGCGCAATGTATGTCACCATTCTATCACCTCCTGGACACTTCTTCGTAATACTGATCACCCGATGTACCTTAGCCGCGCGTTCTCATGAATAGGGGCAGTCAGAGTAGAGGCTTCAATGCAGCTTCAACGCGGCTTCAGGTGTGGCTTCAGATCCAGCTTCAGGTCTTGAAGCTGGGCTTGAAGCGGAGGTGAAGCAACACCTACTCTGACCGAGGTGGCTTCATTGATGCGCTTCATGACCTTATCCACATAATTTGTGAATTGTATAAGTGCCATAAATGTCGAGATAAGTTATAAAACATACTGTATCTGAGTTATCAACATAATTTGCTAATACAATTTACAAATTTGGATGAAGCTTGGTCACATTGAAGCCGCTTCAAAGTGAGTGTTGAAGCTCCTCTGGAGGCGCTTCGACGCTTCAAAGCGGCTTCAAGTTTTTGGACGCTTCATGTGTTTGAAGCCATGACTTGAAGCTCAATCTGAAGCCTCGTATGAAGCCACCTTGAGGCTCTACTCTGACTGGCCCTAATCATGATGTGGAATGATGCCGGGCTTTTCACCCAGCAGAATCATTAGGTATAGATATGTGTTGGTTGGCCGTTTGGGTGACAGAGGCGTTCCCTGAAGCGTGTCTGACTTGGACGCCGATCGAAACCTCAGCCCCGCGAATAGTTATCGATGGATCACGATAGACTCCCTCATCGCCGCTGGCGCAATGTATGTACCATTCTATCACCTCTTGGACACTTCTTCATACTGATCACCCGATATACCTTAGCTGCGCGTTCTCATGACCCATGATACGGAATGATACCGGGCGTGGGGGCCTTAAGCCGAATGCATAAGCGCAATGGATGCATAAAAGGCGGTGCTACTGCTCGTGCCATCTTCCATCTTCTCTCAACCGCGATACTACCTCACACATATTCTACTTACAATGGCTCTTCAAAATGGCAGGTACTATATCGAGGATCATGCTACCAACACATCCATCACTCGTGGAGCGGCTCCGGCCTTGATTGTAGCTAGGGTATATTCGACCCCCGGGCCGCAACAGGTACATCCGAGTCTTGGCTTGGATAGCGGTGGACTATCATTTTGCACGATCGCGTGTTCTTATCGCTGGCCCATAGTTCCATGTTACTGCTGTTGACGGCGGTTACACCATTGCAAATGCAGGGGACGGCTCCTTTGTGGCGGCTGACCCCGCAATTGGCGCGCAGGTTATCTCCCGTCCTGCTGGGGACGTTTGGATTATTACGCCGGTTGGAAACAACCACTACAGGTGCGCACCGCTCTACGCCGTAATTATAGCCGAAATACTACCATGGAATGTTACACAGCATCACCAAGAATACTGATCGTGGCCCAGCTGCCATGCAAGTCGTTTCTTTTAATGCGGACGTTCCGGTATGTCATTAATTTGTGATTCGTAATGTTAAGCCTTTTATTCATAACGAGCACTTGCGTTCATTGTATCATTAGATCAACTTAGGCCCTCACGTTGGCTCTGACACTCAGCGTTGGCACTTCGTCCCGGTCCCGGTCCCGCCGTTCGCCTAGAAATAAAGAGAATGTGGAAGCGGGTAGGGATAACAATTTCGATGAAGACCCTGTAGGGAGAAGGCCGTTGACTACTAGTTTGTGGCACACGACCGTTGATTGTGTACTTCAACAGTACTTGTATTCTGTACCAAATCATTCGATTCGGCATGTTGTGTTGTATCAGGTTCAAGCGAGAGCCTGAGTTTATGGGGCATCTAGGTAACACACAGAAGGTTTAGGACCGCCTTTTTGTATATTTCTCTGTAGCAAAGGCCACCGTGGCCACCGCGGTCTTTCCCACCTTTCACGTGACCGCGTTCATTGGTACAACTGAATTTACTGTGGCAATTGCAACGCGTCGCGTCCGGCGCTGTCTGTGATTTCAAGTTGCCCGCGTTCGATTAGTAAGCTGGTATCTGCCCCCTGGATGACCTTGCCGGTTCCGTAGTATATACCTGCCCTTCCCTGGGCTCTGATGGGGCTGGAACGCAACGAACGGAATGAAACGAAGGGCACGAGTGGATGGATAGGGGGTTTCACCCTTCCCCCTCCGCCACCCATCTCTTCGCGCCCATCTCTTCGTGCAGCAAGATGTTGAACGTCGAGGACGACCCCATCACTGGAAGCCCCTTGTCTTCCCCTCCTGGCACACCCAGCATTCCCGGCGGCACTCCTCCATCTTGTGCCTCCACTCCCACTCCACTTCCACTCTGTCTCAGGCCGACGACGGCTCTTGCTCCGGCTCCGGCTCGGTTTCGAATCCACGGGAGCACCCGTACCGTGCCATTGACCTGTACGTCGACGAGTTGGGCGGTGGCTCACTGGCTCACTGGCTCACCGAGGCTGACACCCAACTGGCAACTGACACCGCGTCATCTGACAGGCTGGGCAAGTGACGACCAGAGCTGGCGGTCATGGTCCAACGGCAGCGCGACAAGTGGCCGTGGACAGACAAACGGCGCAGGTTCAACCCGTCGAAAACGAGACATGGCGACCTCAAGGCCGCCCTGCTCAACCCAGAGTTTGGGTTCCCGACCCCAAGCCCGAGTGCGATCGTCAGCAGCATGGACGACACGGACGACGGTGGTGCCGTGGATGCAGACGAGGGGACGCCACCGGCGAGGTGCGTTCACTCTACGCCCACGGGACCTACCACCGATCCACTGACCGCTGCCAGCGATCACGATCGCGGCGTCGACTCCGGGTGCTCCTACAGTGGAGCTGGGCCCGCTTCCACTTCCACGGTTCGTTTCCTCGCGCGCTCGTCCATCCGCCATTCACCTGACCCTTGCGTTCCGTGCACCAGCACCGAACCGTACGCGTGCTCATCGAAGACCGCCCCCCGACTGTCCGAGGTCTCCCTGCCTCAAAATCGGTCGAGCTCATGGATCTCGACGCCGTCGACACCGTCGGTTGCAGTGCTGGCGAATGGCGTGCGAGTGCAAGGCAGTTGATTTCACAGCTGCAGGGAAGTTGTGCGACTATCGAAGGTGAGCCCCCGTTGGTGTGTCTGGTTGTGCAGTATTCAACCGCCCTCCTCCGTTCTTCTCTGACAGGTCCCATCAAGCTGTCGTGCCCCGACCCGGTTGTCCCTCAGTACAGCCAGTACTTCATCAAGATGGCAAGTGGGGAGGCGCTCGTCGACGCGAGGACGAGCCCGAGTGCCCTCGTCATTTCGGCGGGGGGGACCATCCAGACCTTTGTGGAAGCGGTGAGTACGGCGCTCACTGGTGACGGATGCTCAAATGCGATGATCCCACAGGCAGTTGAAGCTTCGCCACGTGATTTGAACGATCCAATCGCCAATCGTGAAGACGACGTGGGGATCGGGGATCTGGGATCCTCAGACCGGCAACCGCTGCCGCCCGCAAAGCGACGACGGCGCATGAGCTGTACAAACCTGAGTGCGCCACAGAGAGAAGGGCGACACACGGCGAAGCAGACAAGCAGCAGGTTGCTTGGTTGGAGCAAAAGGCGTCTGAAACGCCAGGATACGGAGCGTTCGTCGGCTTTCGAGGAAGGATGCTGCAGAATGTGGAGGTCGTAGCGTCATGGCGATTCGCAGTGGCATTCACGGCACAGTATGTCGGAAAGCCTTCGGGGGTGATGGTGAGTAGCGCCTCACGCCTCGTCCCTGCTGCTCAAACCAAGGTTACCACGAATAGGGACCCAGTGGTCGTGTCCGTATGGTCAGGAAGAAGAACGTCGCTGCCGCTCTCGGCCATGGGCCCACCTGGTTTTCTCAGGCCGAGCGTGGCATGCAACTCGTCTCGAAATATGGTGAGGGTAGCGACGCCGTCTAGGAGGTGCAGAGGATGCTGCAGCATCATGACTCGACCCCGGTGGGCAATGCGGCTCTCCTCAGCTTCCTCCAGACCTGGGATGCTCAACACGGCAAATCATCGACTTCAACTTCGAACCGTTCACCGATTCCGCACCCTGCTTCTCCCGGCTTGGACTAAAGTATCCCCACTCAATCTATGTTTGCTGTAATAGTATTTGCTGTAATAGTTAGTGCGCTGTATGACCAATTGTGTCCGTTTCAACTTGAAGTGCTAGCATTTCGTGTGGTGGAAAACCACTTCAAGAGCTCTGTTCATGCTCTGTTCATAAAAAAAAAAAAGGAAGGATTGTATAAAAGCGTTTCGATGCCTTCCTTCCATCCGTTCATGAATGTGGATCTGCATGGGCGACACCGTACCGGTACGCGTACCGTATTTGCGGTAGCAGGTCCAAACCATGGTATCAATGCTTCAACCTGAAATATTGTTCTGCTGAGGAGGCGGTCAATCCTGACGAAGTACCGAGCTGCCCAGTCATCACCCAATGCGTGATCCTGGAGAGCCTGGAACGTGTTATTGCAATTCTCACTGAGCGCTCTCGATGTTCGACAGCCTTTTCTGGCTCTCTCCGCGGGAGGTCCTTGTCATCCCTCAGGCTGTGGCTGTGCCTTACGTGGGTATCTTGTGGTATCTGTCGACTCGGAACTGCTGTTCCAAATGGGATTGGGATATCGCATCGTTTACTACTTTGCTCTATGTAGACTCGGAAACTAGAAAGTCATAAGACTTCACTGCCTCTCTAGCAGGGCTCCTACCGCAACTCATATACGTGTGAGCACATTGATATTGTCTGTGGTTCAGAACCACGGACAATATCAACACACTCACATACATATAAGTTGTGGTAGGAGCCCTGCTAGAGAGCCAGTGAAGTCTTATCAGACTCCCATTGTGTTCTTGAATTCCTCTGCGATCTTCTCTCCTTATTTCTCTCCTCTAAAACCTCATTGCGTCAATGCGTCAATGCATGCTAATGTGCCGTCTCGCACTGGCACTCGTGGTCTATCGACGAGGAGATCTTGTTGGAATAGGGACTCAGTCTTCGAGAGAAAGACTGAGGGACTACTGGCAGACAGTATCGTACTATAAGTATCCGTAACGAAGGTAGGATCGGGTGAAAATAAATTTATAGTGAGTCGAGACACATCAGGATTCAGGAATCAGGACGATCAGGTCGTCTCGATCCGGTCCTGCCGGCCCGGCCATTGGCACGCCGCAGCGTGTGGCCGCGCCTCCTCCAACAGATCTCTTTTTCATTTTCTCTGTCTCTGCCTTGGTTCCTGTCGCCGTCCTCGCCTTTGCGTCGCGCTCTCCACCTCTCGAACGCCTCTCTGTCTCGGCTCTTCCCTAATATTTCCTCCTTTGTCCTTCGAACTCACGCGCGCACTCTTGTTGCGCTCGCTTCACTGAATCACTGGTATCTGACTTCTGCGCAGTGGTGGCGGCAGCGGCACCTTCGGCCACCAAGGACGCGCGTAGATAAAAGACGGAGTCGGTGCAATGCACCCGGCTCCTCCTGCCAGGCCTGCACGATATGTCCCGCGCAACGGCCTCAGCAGCTGAAGAAAGACCCAAACTCCCAAACTCACACCCAAAGTGCTACAAATAGACACGGGGTCCCTTTTCTGCTGACCAACAGCTCGATCCTTTTTCAGTGGCTAGTACGCTGGAGTGCAGGATGCCTCCTCCCCTTTCTCGCCGAGATAGAGCAGTGCTCCGTTCCGACAATTCAGGCGCTAGTACTAGTGCAAAGCACCTCGAAGCTCGCACCTCGATAGGAGCATCCCTGGCGCTGGCACAACAACACGACATCATCTCATGCCTGCGTATATGCGTCTGAACTTGGCCCCTTGGGATGTTCTGAGTCTTTAGTAACGCGGGAGATGAGATGCGAGATGAGATAAATCGGAGGTGGGGCCAGACCAAACTACTCCAAGCTTCGTCTAACAACAAACCTGAGCCTGAGCGGCACGGGCCGATACTTATACAAAGTCATCATCCTTCTCAGTGGTTTCCTACTACCAGGAGGTGGTTGGCCGTTTGGATAATAGAGGCGTTCCCTAAAGCGTGTCTGACTTGGACGCCGATCGAAACCCCAGCATGTTAGGCCCGCAAATCGATGGATCGCGATGGACTCCTCATCGCCGCTGGCGCAATGTATGTCACCATCATATCACCTCTTGGACACTTCTTCGTACTGATCACCCGATATACCTTAGCCGCGCGTTCTCATGAATCATGATTATATGTGGAATGATACTGGGTCTTTCACCTAGCAGAATTATCAGATATGAATGTGTGTTGATTGTCCATTTGGATAACAGAGG
>QLOS01000344.1:0-10131 GCA_003313725.1 Russula sp. MG48 | reverse complement strand
TGTGCTAGGCCCGCGAATGGTCATCGATGGATCACGATGGACTCCTCATCTCCGCTGGCGCAATGTATGTACCATTCTTCATACTGATCGCCCGATATACCTTAGCCGCGCGTTCTCATGACCCATGATACGGAATGATACCAGGCGTGGGGGCCTTAAACCGAATGCATAAGCGCAAGCGATGCATAAAAGGCGGTGCTGCTGCTCGTACCATCTTCCATCCTCTCTCAACTGCGATACTACCTCACATATTCTACTTGCAATGGCTCTTCCAGGTGATGGCGTTTACTATATCGAGGACCATGCTACCAACACATGCATCACTCGTGGAGCGGCTCCGGCCTTGATTGTAGCTAGGGTATATTCGAACCCGCCGCCGCAACAGGTACATCCGAGTCTTGGCTTGGATAGTGGTGGACTATCATTTTGCACGATCGCGTGTTCTCATCGCTAGCCTATAGTTCCGTGTTACTGCTGTTGACGGCGGTTACACCATTGCAAATGTAGCCGACGGCACCTTTGTGGCGGCTATCCCCGCAATTGGCGCGCAGGTTGTCTCCCGTCCTGGTGGGGACGTTTGGATCATTACGCCGGTTGGAAACAACCATTACAGGTGCGCACCGCTCTACGCCGTAATTATAGCCGAGATACTACCATGGAATGTCACACAGCATCACCAAGAATACTGATGGTGGCCCAGCTGCCATGCAAGTCGTTTCTTTTAATGCGGACGTTCCGGTATGTCACTAATTTGTGATTCGTAATGTTAAGCCTTTTATTCATAACGAGCACTTGCGTTCATTGTATCATTAGATCAACTTGGGCCCTTGCGTTGGCTCTGACACTCAGCGTTGGCACTTCGTCCCGGTCGCCTAGAACTAAAGAGAACGTGGAAGCGGATAGGGATAACAATTTCGATGAAGACCCTGTAGGGAGAAGGCCGTTGTAGTTTGTGGCACACGACCGTTGATTGTGTACTTCAACAGTACTTGTATTCTGTACCAAATCATTCGATTCGGCATGTTGTGTTGTATCAAGTTCAAGCGAGAGCCTGAGTTTATGGGGCATCTAGGTAACACACCCAGAAGCTTTAGGACCGCCTTTTTGTATATTTCTATATATCATTCAAAGGCGTTAAGTCGGGGCTTTCGGAGTATGCTACTACCGGAAGAATCCGAACATTCTCGAGCTCGAGATATATATGGTGGCGTACTCGACGTGTTGCCGCGGGCCGCTCAGGCTCTGGCTGTCCTAGCGCATGAGGCCAGTGTATGACCCTCCCACTACAAACCACTATGCCTCGAACTCCCTCTACCACCGACCCATCCGAGCGCATTCGATCCATTTTCGATAAGGCCTTGAAGGCGTACACGAAGAAGACCGAGAAAAACCTTCTCTTACACCCACTATTTCGTAACATTAATGCATGCGACTCTCCCGAAAAAAAATATCCTCAACAAGCTTCGAGATCGAATCCCTGGGTTCGATAAACCTGGCAGCAGCGATGGCAGTCTGTCAAAATGGCTCACCCCAATCGTGAATGTTCTATATGTGTTTTCTGCGACTCTTGGCGAGGGTGTAGGCCTGGTACGTCGCAGGAAGCTTAACAAGACTTGTTCAGGAGTAGCCCTCTGATCTTATTTTACAGGCATTCTCACCCGGGAAAGTGGTCTTCGCTGGAGTTGGCGTCCTCCTCTTGGTGAGTACCTCGATTCTTCGTCGTGGGCAATTTTGACGCCCAAGTCTCTCAGGCGGCTGGGGATGTTGCTGCTAGCCAAGATGCAGTCGTTGACGTATTTAGACGAGCGGAAAGCTTCCTCGGACGCCTCGAGACCTACATCTATGTCCCGCTGAGCGACGAAATGACAGACGTCATTGTGAACATCATGGCTGAGGTGCTTTCGATCCTTGCCATCGCGACGAGGGATATTAAGCAGGGCAGAGGGTGTGAGTTGATCCCTGATGGGAGACCTAACCTCGTAGCTTACTTCATTTCAGAAAAGTTTGTGAAGAAACTTATGGGAAAGACTGATATTGAGGACGTATTGGGTCGGCTAGACAAACTGACGCAAGAGGAGGTTCGGATGGGGGTTGCACAGAATCTGAACTACTCATCACGTCAATGACAAAGTATCGGCCGTTGGGTGTGATGTGCAAGTCGTCAACGACCGTGAGGGCCGTTGACGAAAAAGTGGATAGAGTCCTTGACGGTGTGTCGATCGTGTTCAACTAGCCATCGACATGATCCTAACATTTTACACGTCCAGTTGGCGAAAAAACAGGAGCAACGCTCCAACAGAATGCAAGCGACGTCGACGATAATAACCGTTCGTGATCTTGTAACAACCTCGTCATTTGCTGTCGACGCTCAAGCGCCATTACAGGGAATGACTTGCGACAGAAGATTAGACAATGGCTCTCCCCTCCGGATCCATCCATCAACTACAACACCGCATGTAGTCTCCACCATGAACGCACAGCAGAATGGTTTACTAAAGGCCCCGTGTTCGTGGATTGGAAGGAATCCGGATCCCTCTTATGGGTCCACGGAAATCGTACGTATTTCTCCCTTTGTACCTTCGCTCTTCGCTAACAGATCTCTCATCCGATAGCGGGCTGCGGAAAGAGTGTCCTTAGGTACACCCCCGTCCTCGCCCCATCTCGTTTTGACCAGGATAGCTTATACTATCTAATATTAATCAGCTCTGCGATCATTCGGAACATCGAAGGCATCGCCAACACCGGGGCAGCGCACCTGGCATAATTTTTCTTTGACTTTCAGGACGCAGGAAAACAGGATTCTCGTGCTTTACTCTCCTCCCTCGTTCACCAGCTCTGCGATCAGTCTGGACCTTACTTCGACATTCTTCACCGCTTGTACTCGGCACACCATGACGGCTCTAGGCAACCCAACGATGATATGCTGAAACAATGCCTCAAAGATATGCTCACGATCTCAAGACAAGTCCCAATTTATCTCATTGTCGATGCCCTTGATGAATCCCCGAACACCCGTGGAGTACCGTCATTGCGTCGAAAGGCGCTGAACCTTGTGAGGGAACTCGTTGAGTTGAAGCGCGCGAATTTGCGACTATGCGTCACTAGTAGGCACGAGATGGACATCCGGATCGTTCTCGAGCCTTTGAAGCCCACCTCTGTTGTTTACTCAGATCCGGAGTTAAACATGAGGGGATGGCAGGAAGGACACAAGGAGTTGGTCATCACGGAGACCATCAATAGCTTCCCTCTAGCTGAATATGCTGCTGAAGACCTCAGCAAGCATTGCAGAGTTCAAGAACATCTTAACGCAGATACTAGACGGGGTCGACTATCTCCTTGACGCAGAGAAACCGCACTTTGCTGCATGGCTCTGGGTGCTCATGCGGTGGGCCTGGGGGGAGAGGCCGGAACCACCAACAACGGTTCCCTTATACTACGTTGCGAAATTTGGATTCTGCGACCTGGTACAACATATCCTTTCGAAACACCCACAAGATGTAAACGCGCAGGGAGGTGATTGTGGTACAGCACCACTACACCTCGCCTCAGAGCGCGGATATCTCGACATCATACGGTTATTACTGGACCGAGGTGCAGATGTGGATGCGCAGGATCATGACGATCACTCGACTCCACTGCATCTGGCATCAACCTATGGAAGCCTTGAGGCCGTACAGCTACTACTTCAGCCTGGCGCTAATATCTATGCCCAGAATAAGGAAGGCAAGACCCCGTTCCAAAGTGCGTCGGCGAGAGGACATTAGGAGATCATACGGCTATTATCAGAGTATGTGTGGAGTGAACGTGAAATGTAGTGTTTTCGATTCTTGTTGAATTACTACAGTAAGAGGGCTTGAATGTTTTTATGCGAATTCTTGTTGTACTGACAGTACACTGTAGGGTGAGCCATCCCGCTGCGCTCGGAAAATGAGACGCTTTGGAGTGCCTGTGACACCGATCTGAGTCGTCCTACCCGGGCTGTTCCGCGGCCTTTTTCTTTAACTCCATCGACATCCCGAAATCTCCCTTGTCGCCGCGTGACAAAATTCGAATGGATACTAGTACCGTATGCCCCTACTTGTTATTATTTCCGCTTTCCCCATTTCCCTTAGTTGATCACTGCTATATATTTACACAAACATCGCCGTCTTCATTACTACTCATACAGGCTCAGGCTGTTACTTTTCTCCAGATGCGTCCTAGTTCTCTCATATCTTACTCGGCCGATGTCGCTCGACGCCACGAAAGCCTTCAGACCACCTCTCCCTCATTGAGTCTCGATTCGTCACTCCGCGCTCAACGTCTCTCACGCTCCTTACATCGCCCCTTTCATTGACATGGTATCTCGTTCCTTAGACTACCGACCACGCCTCCCCTCTTAGTGCTGTGGGGGCCCTCTCGAAGGTCACGGAATCTTTATTGGACTTCTCTTCGTGTTCTCGAACGTCTCTGCGTTATTTCCCTCCTCCAGTTTCCTCTCTTCATTCCTCGTTGTGTCAATCCGGGCTAACGTGCCATCGTGCGCTCGTGGTCGAACAACAGAAGCCTTTCTCTTTCCCTGTCTCTGTCTCTGTTTCCGAGTCTGTCGTTACCCTCTGTCTCGTATCAATCACGGTCGAGTTCGCCTTGTCTTGACTTGGCCGCCTCCTTCTCCTCCTGACTTGGGCTGTATTGCATTCTATTTAATCCTTCGGACTCGCGCGCGCCATGGGTGCTCAATTCAACACGACTAACCTCCGATCAGTCACCACAGAAGACAGGAGTTGCAGGTTAGAACTTTGTTGTAAGGTGTGGTAACCAGCTCAGAATGTGTTATGATACGTCCGAAGGTGAGTAGCCGTATTGCCTCATTCGGCGACAGACGGCGACAGGCCGGCCGTGTGGAGTATGTAAATGAGAAGTGGTTTCTACTAAGCGCTGAACGCCAAGCTTGGCTTCATTGGCATCACCCACGACATCGAGCCAACCATCCACTTCAAATCATTGCTTCCTGGGCCCGGCCCTCTTCTATAACATCCTACCTCATGCGACTACAGCTGTCCACGCCCAAGCTGCTACACTGTGACCCCAACGGTGTCTTGGACCGGGAACCGAATTTCGCATAGTTTACAGTAAACCCATCGCCGGATTCTGATCCGATTAAGCTTCAGCTACTGCATACACCTTTATGCACTGGCAACACTATCGTTCAAGTTCAAGACTGTCAGGTATTTCGGGTCAACTACATACCGGCATAGCTTGCACGACGAGATTCAGTTGTTCCCGTTGTGCCAGCAAGTAATGGCGTCCTTCTCCGCTCCGCTCCTAGAAAACTACTGCGATCATACTATATATATATCGCACCAGGGCAAGAATTTCCATACACTTGCATCGCGGATCCTGCGTGCCCTTCCACTCGACGATCAACACTAGCTTGATCACATCACCCTGGGGCTACTAGTTGCGTTCTAGCTGCTCCGCTGACTTCCTGCCTCCTAGATGGAAGAGGCATCATGATTCGAGTTGATTGACTATACTGTCCGGTCCTAGGAACGACCGGCATACAAGCTCTACAGTGTCTTGGGGTACTAGGACCAAGATTGCCACTCCAGCTGGTGGAGTGCCGCGCAAATCACATCGCATCCGTCGACGACGTACGTCTGCTTTTGTATCCCAAGGAGTGGAAGCTGGAGGTTCGAAGGCCATGCGTCCCGATGCAGGGAAGGATGGGATGTGGAATTCCCTTCGTTTCCGATCATCAGTTACCCTTTACATGTAAGCTTTCGTGGCGCTACCGAACATCTAAGCACCTTCAGCTACTTCTGCGGATAACTGGAATCTGATGCCACGCTACTGCCATTGTCTACGCAACATAACGCGGAATTCCGTATACTCCCGCCTTGCAAGAGTCCTCTTCTCTTCTACACCCGCTGGCATTGTCATCGACAACTGGATGGCCGTGGCGTTCCTCCGAGTGCCAGCGGAGGGCGTCACGGTCTCCAGTCTGTCTCCTTGCTATAGGAGTCGTGTCCTCGGATAGAGGCCATCTTAGTGGCTGAGTGCGAGCAAACTCACTTTGTCCTGCCACCCACGCCGAAGACGACACCAATGAGGTTCCTCCGCGCTTCTTGCCACGTTTGGCCGCAGGTTCTGCCAACGACACGCCAGGGAAAGGCAGCAGAAAGGCAAAGGTTAGGCTAGTACTACTGTACCCGGCTCCACAGGCGTTGCCCCCCCTGGAAGCTTGCTCGCTGCAACTCGGATGCCAGTGTGACTATACAACGGACCGAGGGCGCAGGCAGGTTATCGTACCGTAACGGGCCCTGACTTCGATCTGCACGCATGCCAGTCTGTGTCGTGTTGGCTTTCGAGGTCGGTTCAAGGATTTGTTGTAGATGCAACTACCGCAAACGGCACCCCAGCCCGAGAATGGTAGGCCCTTTGGCACGGGCAATTCTCAGTAATCGGTATTAGCTAATTGGGTGCTATTTACCGAGCCTAAGCCTGAGGTGTCAACTATTGAACGGTACCGGGTATGGTGAGTTTAGGACGGATTACGAGCCGGTCCTTGCTCGGATCGCACGCTCCAATTCGCGCCGTCACAGTCCGAATGGCGAAGGTGCCCGCACGGCGATCATCGACCACGGTGGAATAGGGAGGAGCAAGGGGGACAGAGGTCACATGATGAAGAAGTCACGGGACAAGTAGAACATATACTACTAGCGGGTCCTGTCGTAGGGTAACTTTGGTAGAACCCTTCGACGAGTCCTTGGAGGCGCGACTCCTCTCCAATAGTAACCCTGGCGCATGGCACGGTACGTCGGCTTCTGCGCCCGCCACGACTGTCCCGTGTACGAACGACACGGAGGTGCTTGATGGGGTGGTCGGCGTGCTGGACGCGCATGAATTTGGGTTTGCGTGGTTGATAGGGTTGGCAGATGCCCTTGGGTGTATGTATTCCTACTCAACCTTTATTACAATTAAGTGCTGATTCATCGTCAGGGGTCACACCCGAGGCAAGCGTGGATGGCCTTGGTACAGGAAGTCCAGAAAACTCAAGTAGCGCCGCAAAGAAAGCGAACGACACCAATAACCTACAGCCGCCGCCGGCACCAGACGACAAAGTCCTGTTCTCCACTGTTGCGAAGCTAAATAACCACCTCACAATGCTGCACACCGCGCTCCCCGCGCGTACGGCGTTTATCCTCTTCTCTGGACACAGCGACCCATGCAAGATGTCCGCACTCGCTGCTCGGTGCGCGGAATACCAAGCGAGCCAGAATCATAGTGGCTCCTGCAGGAATGGGTGGAGGTACGAGTGTGGTGCAACGGAGTTCCACGAACGAGCGCGCACTTGAGGACTCGGAGGCGGTGTTCCGCACGCGGATGGGGCTGTTATTCGTTGGTGTCAAGACGTAGATTTGTGTCTATGTACCGCCCACGACGAAGACGCCTATGATGGTACAATCGCCCACGCGAGAATCCGGGGTGACGGGGCATGTTTTAGAGTACAATGGGTCTAACATGATACTGTATCTCATAAAATCACTGCTTTCTATGATCGTTATTAGGTTATCAATAACAGAGACTAGGTGCTATTGCAGGTCTGCTAAGCGTCAACCAAGCAAATGATAGCCCAATTTCGTCCGTGGGCGCGTCTTACTCTGCTGGCCATGGGAACCACTAGTCGTGCTCAGGACGAACTTCCTTTTTTTTTTTGGAATCCATTAGTGTGCGCCTTGGGGTACAGAACCCTATGTAGCACTATACATGTACGTCGATCTGCTTTTGTAACTATCACTTTGCAACTGTTTCTACTGCCAAATGGACCTTCTCCCATGCCCAGGGTGTGAACAATCGTGGCGTATCGTAGGGCTTCGGTGGAATCGTACGCGGAGCTATTCGTGTGGGGGAGGGTGCTGAGGCGCGGGTGTCGGGATGGCCTTGGGGTGGAGCTGTGTGTTGGCCTTCCTTCTGCGTCTCGTCTGTCCTTCCTCGTGTCATCCGTTTCGATAGGCTTGGTGTTGCGGGGCGCCGGACTTGCGCGCTCGCGGTCTACGTTACAGGGAGGGTGTTGGGTGGTTTAGGTGTTAGTAGTTGCTTGGTGTGCTTTGCGATGTAGTGTGTCTGCCAGGTTTTCTCTCGCGTAGTATGCTCATTGCGTTTGTACCTGACTCACCTTGTATGTGAAACGGTGGGTGGCTTCGATATATTTGGCTAGTGGTAGTATTGCCTTTTCGTTTGCCAGGAGCGCGGCGATCGTTAGGTCTTTCCCTACTTTCCTCTTGAGTGCCCATCTTTCGTGTGCGTAGCCTGGACAGCGCAGTAGGAAATGCTCTACCGTTTCGTTGGGTTCGCTGCACGCTGGGCAGTGTGCACGAACTTCCATATCTCTCACGATTACCGATCAAACTTCTTCCACGTGTCTAAAATCCATGCCGAGGACAAATAAGTCACGTTCTAGGGAACCTCTCATCATCATGGCTCCAGGTGGACACGTTGTTAGAGGCTAGCGGATAGCAGCGTGGATGCGGATGCACATAAGTACGGGACCCGGATGCACTCAGATCTACCCCAAAACCATAGATAAGATAAACACGCGTTGACATAGACATTGTGTATAGAACAGATAACCGTTCGGCGGGTCACCCCCGTCTATTATCGAGTGAAATCACTCTACGTTGAAACATGTGTTGAGGCAGTCTCGATCGAGACACTTCGCAGGCTCGAAGGTTCTTTGTCTACCTTACTACTGTATCCGTGCTTGCGCCAAAGGAACCGAAAGCACTCACCATATCAATTAGATTGAGTTGAGTGGAACTACAGTGGGCGAACGGGCAGATGAGGGAACCCCTTGCCCCTCGTTGCAACACGTGCTCCTTGATCATATACAGTCGCCTCGTCCATCACCATGATGATCAGCGGATTATGATGGCCCGGGGACGGCAGTGTCTCCTTGTCTGTTCTGCTGACCACGGTCAGACTCGTTCATTTCGAACGTTCGGACCGCATCGGGCGCAAAGGATGCTCCGTATGTGGCTTCAAAAGCTGTTTTAGCATGGCAGAGCCTGTGTGTGCTCGCTCGAATACTGTATGTGGATAGCATGCTCATCCCGGGCCGTTCCGCGGCCTGCTGTCTCTTCAACTCCATCGAGGCATCCCGAGATCTCCCTTGTCCAAGAGCCGCGTGACAAAATTCGAATGAAGACTACCCCTCCTTGTTATTATTTCCAGTAGTCGATTACTGCTATATATTTACATAAACATCGCCGCTTTCATTACTACTCATACAGGCTGTTCCCTTTCTCCAGATGCGTCCTATTTTTCTCGTATCTCACTCGGCTGACGTCGCTCAACGCCACGAAACCCTTCAGACCACCTCTCCCTCATCCAGTCTCGATTCGTCACTCCGCGCTCGACGTCTCTTACGCTCCTTACACCGCCGCCTTCATCGACATGATAACTCGTTCCTCAGACAACCGACCACCCCCCCCCTCTTTCGTATGTTACTCGGTCACAGTATCGGCCGAATTGCGGCCAAGTATTGGCGCGCACTTATGTATATAAAGAGCTGTGGAGGCACTCTTGAAGTGCACGGAAGCTTTATTGGACTTCTCTTCCTGTTCTCGAACGTCTCTGCGTGATTTCCTTCCTCTAGCTTCCTCTCTTTGTTCCTTGTTGCGCCAATTCGGGCTAACGTGCCGTCGTGCGCTGGCGGTCGAACTGCAGGGGTCTGTCGTTACCCTCGGTTTCGTGTCGATCACGGTCGAGTTCGCCTTGTCTCGACTTGGCCGGCTCCCTCCCTCTTGCCTTTGCCTGTAAGGCATTCCCCTTAATCTTTCTGACTTGCGCGCACGCCATAGGTGCTCGATTCAACATCATGATGACTAAACTCCAATCAGTCACTGCAGATGCAGAAGACAGGAGTTGCAGGTTAGAATTTTGTTGCAAGGCGTGGTAGCCAGCTCAGAATGTGGTACGATGGGTCCAAAGGCGAGTGACCATTGCCTCACTCAACGACAGGCGGCGACTGGCCGGCCACATGGAGTATGTAAATGAGAAAGTGGTTTTCGTTTCTACTACTAGTAGGCGCTGAGCGCTACGCTTGGCTTCATTGACATCCCCCCCGACGTCGAGCCAATGATCCACTTC
>QLOS01000340.1:0-13619 GCA_003313725.1 Russula sp. MG48 | reverse complement strand
GCCAAGTAATCTGTCTGCACATTTTTGGTCAGGGTTAGAAGGAAGTTGAACGGACGATGGCTAGGGCCTCCAATCCGCCGCCTCAAAGCCATCGCAGCCACCTGCGCCCGCCAAACGCCCAACCACCCCCCACCTCCACCATCGAAAGCCCTCCTGCGCTCCTCAATGCGCAAGGAAGCCATATCCCAATGGCAAGACAAATGGCGGGAAGCCCCCAAGCGCCAACCAACATACCTCGCGCTCGCCTCCCCCCCAGACGGTAAGCCAGCTCCATTCGTTCAAGGTTTGACTAACCTCCCCCGGCCCATCGTCTCAACGGGCATCCGACTCCTCACCGGCCACGCCTTCACCGGCGAATACAACGCCCGCCACCGACCCCAATCCAACGACCCCCACCACTGCCAATGCGGCGAAGCCCTGCAAACGGCACATCACATTATCACGTCATGCCCCTTGTACGCAGCCGCCTGGCGCCGCACCCTCCACCCCCTATCCGCCAACCTCTCGCTCTCTACCATCCTCGGCACCAAGGAAGGAGGAGCCGCCCAAGGCGGCGTGAACCGCCGCCAGAGGATCATGGCTAGATTTTTGGGCCAACCAGGCCCCGACAACTACACCTTACACACGCTCATTCACTCCACATCACCAGACGTATATAACAGTCCATACCCCCCTCTGATCAACCGGGGTGCATCGCCACCCTGCGCGCGTCTTTGTAATTACATACATGTTGCGCGTTATAAATGCAGATTCCAAAAAAAAAAAAAACGGACGATGGCTATGCGTGCGGCGGCATGGTATTAGGGTGTCCACGCGTAATTTTCCGTCGCGCCTCACTTCTGTATCATGCCCACACATTCTCGGCCTTGGCTTGACACCACCCAGATAATTAAGTATTGGCCATAACAAATCCCACATATACAGTACATCAGTGTCGAGTAGGATTAGACGGCGGTCAATGTAGTGAACATGCGAGTTTATCTTCCGGACATGCTTGTACCTTCATGCGTTTTCTGACGTCTTGACAAGATGAACACGTCATCAACAAGAAGCCCTGTGAGATGCCCCTTCTTTGTTTCCCCTCTTGCCGACCTTTGATTATGCGTTGTCACGCTGAAGCTACCCCAAAAGGCAAATTCACACTTCCGAAGTTCTGTGTTAGCGTATATCATCTACCCTGCTCAACGCCACCGATCACGTACATGACATCTAATTTTATAAGCCAAACCCCTCCCACGTCCAAATTCTCACCTTATCTCTCGGGACTGAAAAACCATCTGGTCTGACCTTCTGCTTCACGTAACAGCCTGGTAGCTATCCGGTCTATTGTCCCGTATCGTATTGGAGGAAATTAGAGAGGCGCTAAGGAATTATACCTGGGTATCGAGGCAGAGTATACCTGTAAATATGCGTCGTGCGTTTACTTGGTGCCATGTTCGGACAGCAGCTGCATGGTCTTGTGACATCCTCTTGCCAACCCAACTTGGAATGGGACCCTTCCCCAGCTGTCTTGTGTGTGCGCATTTGCACCATTTGAACGGCAACGGCGTAGCGTGGGATAGTCATTTGACTGGGGCATTGTAGTAAGTTAAGGTTGTGTGGTTTATACCTTGTACACCCATCCACGTCCACGCCATCTTCCAGTACCAAAACAATGAGGCCCGCATGTATTCAAATAGCATCTGAGCAGCATCTGGGCGCCCGGAAAATGCAGCCAGATCCAGTGGTGTCCAGGGACAGTTCGCATACCCCGCCGTGGTCGAGTAGCCTCTGCCCGACGTCGTAATAAGTCCATAACGATGCCTGGTGCAGTGGGGTTCGGTCATAGCGGCCTCGAAATTGCACACCTCCACCATGCACAAACAGGGATTGTGGGTGCATCTGGTTGACTTCATTCAGTATGTGCTTGTATATCTCACCCAGAGTCTCAAGGAAGTCGTTGAGGAAACTCGGGACACTCGGTGAGAAACAATGCCACTGCGTCTCCAGTTGACAAATCAAAAGAAAAAAAAAAAGAAAGACAATAAATTGTAAGAAAGCATATGCCGGAGAATATGGAGACCCACCCACATTCTGCTCGCTCGAGGAATACTTCGAGAACGAGAGTCCCATCCTCCTCCCGCCATCTCCGCATCGTTTTACCCGATGCGACCACAGCTATAACACAGTCGGCGATACCCTCCTTTTTCCCACTTTCAAAGCGGACAAAAGAAGGATATCGTCGACTGGTTGTGAGGTGATACTAGTAGCAGTAAGATGTTAGAGGCTCGAGCGATTTTTTGACATCGATGTCCGGACGACTAGGACTATCACCGGGCTTCCGGCGGCCACTCTTGTGCACCACATGACGTCTGGAGAGGAAAAAGACTCAAGCCGGATGAGAAGAGAGGGAAGTAAGTGGTGGATGTGTTTGTTTGTTGGCGTCACCACAGTTGTAATCAAGGTAAGGCATGTTAATGACTAAGCCAGCCTCCCGATAAGCTTCCAGATAAGATAAGATCCCACTCCGAGATTCTGCAATTCTGCAACAAGAAATGAAAGGGACAACCGTCCCGAACCAGGGTCTGAGAGAGCCAACTGATATCGATGAGATGGATCGAGGTCAAACAGACCCCCCTCTTTCCGTTACCTGCAACAACTTAACTCCACCGTGCAGGGGAATCAAGCGAAACTGCACCAGATCTCGTTGCTTCTCAACACAACCGGCTATGATTCTATGAGCAATCTGTCGACCTGTGCAGTACAGTATACAGAACTTCTATTCAACCGTGCCTACCCCCTTTATTAATAGAAGAAGTCCTTAAAGTACTATTTCTTCAGCCAAGAATGTCGGAAGTGTTCTACACGGCAGCGGGGCCTTGTTGAGATGCTGTCAAGATTGTAATGACATCACAATAGCATTCGGTGATGGCATGTTACAATAACTTGTACGTGCGGATGGAAGAACGGTAGGCTCAAACTCCACGTTCGGACTTTCGCTTGGCGCCACTCTCGTAAAGCACGCCGGCTGAGAGGAGCAGAAAAGCTTCTAGTTTCAAGAATGACCCACATGCTTCAGACGGCGTCCACCGAGGGTAGATGTGGGCCCGCAAGGCAATACGGAGATGTTCGGGGCTATCAAGGTCAAGGGAGTTCCAGATGCACACGATGCATTGAATGATACACCCATTCCAAGACCAACTCTCGCGCTAATCGCCCTTGTCTCAGGAACGGTAGCCAGTCCCCTTGATTATCACAAGTATCAAATGATTCGAATGCGGCACCCTCCGCGGACATGCCAAACGGAATGAAGGGAATCAGTATACGAATGTGCCCTATTGATGCAGACTTGAAAAAAATTCTTTCTATGTGCAGAATCTTGGCGGCGCTGGCGGCGCTCTCATGCATGAAGACGGATCTGCGCGAAGACAACCCCACTATATGCTCTGTTGACGAGCTGGATACGGACAGTGAGAGTACGAAGTGGGATACTCACTCGGGGTAGTGTCAACCAAGAGTATGGCGAGAGGGATCGCTTGCGCCCACAGAAGAGCGGAGCGGGCTGCGACTGACTTGGGAGCTTTGAGGGTATAAAAGGTCTCGGGAAGTAATCATAAGATCCCTGATACATCTTTCCCAGTGTCAGAAGAGAAATGACCCGCCGGAAGGAATACATAAGACTTTATGACCATTTACATCCGAGTCCCTCACGGCGTCACCGAACGAAAGAAGGCTTTCCGGGACTAAACCCGGCAAAGGAGGTGATAGAAATTGGATTATGGGTACGATGCAAATTGACGGTCCAACAATAACCGGAGAAGGTTGAATCTAAGAGATACATCATTCCCATTTAATCGGGCGGATGACTGTTCCGCTTGAAAACCACGAGGATAAAGGACGCCAAAGCACAAGGTATCATGTTAGATAGCTGGTATCTGAGTGACTTTGAGGTCAATAGTACGGGAATTGGGGAGGATGTGGGGCACTTTGAAAGGTTCAGAGCAGGAGAAGGACTCAGAGGGTATGAAGTGTAAGGCACACACCAAGGTGACCGGCCCAAGCTAACAGGTAGCTGGTTTAAGAGACAAGGCCAGCAACAGGACATCCGGAAGAAAAAGATACCCGTAGGATTACAACATGAAAGTCAGGCCAAAGCACCTGACATGATCCGTATCGGAGGATGGACGAGCGCACCACATCATGCCGTTCTAGCGCCGGTCACCAATAGCCTGCCAATGTGGACCGGAGACTACGCTGCTAGTACTCTAAAAGAGCAGCATCTTGGACAAAATATGAGTAGCTGGGTATGTCAAGCCTCGCTGACTCGGGCCGGACGTTTGAAAAAGCCGCGAAGAACTGCGGAGGAGGCCCGAGATTTGAATCCGAGTCGGGGATCACGTGCCTCTTGTAAGCGCTGTCTCACTCAGGCTGGCACAACTAGCAGCAGAGGTACTACTCCGAGTCTTGTCATTGTCATAATCTCAGCCTCAGCCCCAGGCTTGTCTAGTTTCAACAGTACAAATACAAATATGAACAACACTTGCGTTACTGGTCTTCCCTCCTCCGGTCTCCTCATATGGTCTCTCCTTCTTGCTCTCTGGCACGCACGGCTGAGACTCCACCATTCTCTCCGGTAGACTCTCGCACACCTACGATCTTGAATGATGAAGAATCTACGGTAGAATACAAGGCGAAACGTGACGAAGAGTGCTTCGAGGCCCGCACCGGCAATGATCCACAAGACCCACCGCCAAGCAAATCCGCGCCTCTACCTTTCCTGCCCAAACCTAACGCCGACCCGAACCTGGTGACCTGGGACGGCCCCGACGATCCTTCCAACCCGCAGAACTGGTCATTTCGCTACAAGTGGTGGCTAACCATAGTCTGCATAGCGATGACGCTCAACGTGTACGCCTCCTTCGACCCAACATGCGCCGCGGGCCCCGTCACCGACTGACCTTGTCCGCAGCACATTTGCTTCTTCTGCGCCATCCTCTGCCGTGAGCATTATTACGGACGAACTTCATGTCGGGGTGGAGGTAGGCGACCTCATACTTACCGTCTTTCTCATCGGCTTCATGCTCGGCCCTACCTTCTGGGGTCCGGGCTCTGAGCTCATCGGGCGGCGTCCCATCTTCATTGGCACTCTCGCGACCTATACCCTATTCCACATAGGCCAGGCGCGCGCGAACGACATGACTACTTTGCTCATCACACGGTTTCTTTGCGGGTTCTTCGCCGTCGCACCGCTCACCAACAGCACTGGCGTCATCGCGGACATATGGGATCCCGTGAACCGCGGTATCGCGACGAGCGTGTTTGCTTCGGCCGTATTTCTGGGACCTGTGCTCGGTCCCGTTGTCGGTAGTTTGTGGGTTTCTCTACTCATCTCCCGTGGCGGTCGATTGACCCCCATCATTTACCCTGCAGTATCACGGCCAGCTCCCTCGGTTGGCGATGGGTTTTCTGGGTCATGATGATTTTCGCGGGCTCTTGCACTCTCCTCTGCCTCTTCTTCCTCCCCGAGACTTTCGCGCCTGTGCTTCTCGCGCGGAAAGCGAAGCGCATTCGCAAGGCCGATCCCGAGAAGCATAAAGATCTGTATGCCGAGAGTGAGCGGGTCAGCTGGGCTCCTAGGGCTGTTCTTGAACGCACGATCTTCCGCCCGTTCAAGATGCTCTTGGTTGAACCCATATTACTGCTCTCGACGATCTACCTCTCTGTCGCGTATGGTGTTATCTACGCAAGTGCGTTCGATCATCTTTCCACATCGGGCGTTGGTGGAGTCGGAGTTCTGACGGTTGTCGTTGTTTGTTGTCCAGTGTTCCAGGCGCTTCCTGTGATTTTCATCCGCACGCGCCACTTTTCCATTTCGAACGATGGCCTCATTTTCATCGGCATCGGCATCGGTGCCGTCCTCGCGACCGTAGTGAACCTCTGGTTCCTGCGCACATACCCTCTTCTCCTCAAGCAGTGGTACGGATATCCACCCGCTGAGGAGCGCCTGTATTCTGCAATGGTTGGCGGTCCGATTCTGGCGATAGGCATTTTCTGGCTCGGCTGGAGCGGGAACTACGCGAGCGTGCCGTGGTGGGTGCCCGGCCTGAGCACGATCCTCATCGGGCTGTCGATCACGCTTGTTTTCATCTCGTTCATCGTACGTCATACCTTCACTCAAAGTTTTTCCTCAAAGCTGATGCGGACGCGGGGGGCCCTGGTGACAGAGCTACCTTGTAGATACGTACCTGATATACGCCGCGTCCGCACTCGCGGGCCACACGATTATCCGCTCCGCGACCGGCGCCGCCTTCCCGCTCTTCACGACGCAGATGTTTGTCAACCTGGGCATCAAGTGGGCCGCCACGCTCCTCGGCGGTATCGCGCTCCTTCTCGCGCCCATGCCATTCTTGTTTTATAAGTATGGCTCGCGTATACGCACCAAGAGCTCGTTTGCACCCTGCATCGATTTGAAAGTTGCCATGTACTTCGAGGATGAGAGGGCGGCGGCGGAGAAAAGGCAGCAGACAGTGTAGATATGCCGCGAGAGGGAATAAGTACAGACCACTAGCTGGGATGAATATGATGCAATTGTAGCCATACCCATATAAATTAATAACTCTACTACTATCATATATTGATCTCATCAGCGCAAGCATCATGAGCTGCCGATCGAGCGCCAAAGTGTGCGGTTCCCGGGGCGATTTGAGCCGATGATATGCTTAGTCATCGAGGGCCCAGGACAAGTGCGATGCCACACAAGTTTTGTAACCCGAACAACGACGACGACCCCAGTGCCAAAGGCCATGGAATCCCTCAATCTTAATGCACTCGCTGGCTCACTCCCGACTTCTAACCTCGCCAGTGCAGAGAAAGAGCTACTCAACAATTTTAGAGGTAAAGTTCTCTATGTTTTTCCTTCGTCATCCCACCCGCGGAGATTGACACACTCTGTCATCCAAGCTGCCGCACTCAGCATAACAACCCTCTATCGTTCCTCGCGCACAACCTCCAAGCGCGCGTACAACTCGGGCTATGCAGCTGCCTGCGCAGACCTGCTCCAGATGATCCAGCAGGGGGTGTCCGACTCGGAGACGCCACCCACGATAGGTCGGGTCATGGACTGGGTCGAGGCACGCCTCGAGGCTGTCCGCGCACGCGAGGAGGAGGAGCTCGAGGAGGACGAGGAGAACGCCAACAAGAGGGACGGCCAGGCTAGCAAGCTCAAGGCGAGCTCCAACCTCGCACGCGCAAACAGCGCCCCAGCCGCACAGCAGCAGCCGCCCCGAGAACAGGTAAGCCCCTCTCTGGCCCCCTCCCCGCGAGGTTTTCGTGTGCTGATTCGAAATTTTACACCCTGATGCAGGCTCCCCTCGCCCCATCGAAGTTATCGCAGTCGATCACCCCCACCGTCGCACCGAATGTACCACCATCAACGCCACCCTCTCCACCTGCCACCACTGCACGGCCTCTCCCTCCATCAGCTCCCCCCATACGCGCTCCCAAACCTCGATCATTCGCATCCCCTATACAAGCAAAGGAAAACCCCATCGCAGCCACCACCATCCCGTCGGCGATCCACCCGTTCCCTATATCACCCGAATCACCCTTCACGTTTACCGCGTTTCCGCCGATGCCGTCCTCACCCGCCCCGACGGAGACGCTTGCCATTCCCCTGCCATTGACTGTGTCTGCGGGCGCAAAACGTCGCCATGCTATGATGGTGCTCGCGGACGACCCTGCCTCCGCGGCAGGGGCGGCTACCACCGGTGCGGGGTCGAGCCGCCGGCGCACGCGGTCGACGCGTGGTGCGTATCAGAATCAACATCCGCAAGACGCGATGGACATCGAGGAGGACGGGCGTGAACGCAAGCGGGTCGCACGCCGCTGACAAAACCCCCCATGGCGACGTTTTGGTTTCTTGTTTGTTGATCACGCCGTGCCACCCGCCACGTCCTTAATCCGTCTCTCTCTTTAATTCTTCCGCGTCCAGGGGTGCTGTTTTTCCACTGCGGTTCTGGGTTTACATGTACAATACCATCCACAATAGGCCACATAAAGAGCGCGCACCCGAGAATCAGTTTCCTGCTCATGTCACGACCAATCCCCACCCACATGTACTTACATATCCCCCATCGTATCATTGCCCTTTTGGCAATTGTGAAGCACATCTCTTTATTATAACAGTGTTTTTTTCACCCCTAACCCCACCTTGTGAGAGGATAGTAAAACCGAGCGCGGTTCTTTTACTGGTGGTCCTCCCACGTAAGATCGTAATCTAGCCTGCGCCTGCTGAGGATATGTGTACACGATAAGAGACAAGTCCCTTGTCATCTATTGCAGTTCCCAGGAGGCCATTCGGAGTCAAACGCGGGTTGCAACGTGAGGCGCGCGACGAGATTGCCGAACCGAGGAGGTCGGGTCAGTACGGCCCGCACGAATAGCCACTTAGCTCTGATCCGACCGACCGACTTTGGGCACAGTCAATCACCCGGCGCGATGTGCGACAGCACGACACAGCCTCGACTTGATCGATTGATTGCGCGGTACTGTGCCCCTGCTGCGATCATGCTGTTCTATACAGTACCAGTGGCGAGAGAAAAAAAAAATGAATCGCGAGACGGGGGAGAGTGACTCGATAAAACTCACCACGATACACCGTGCTGACAATAGGGTACCGCGAGCAAATCGAAGGAGGAAAGGCGGCCGCGTCGCGAGGGACGGAGCGCTTTATCGAGTCAGTTCCCGTCGCAGTTCATATAGACGCCTTGAGGGCGATGGAGTACAGCTCAGGAGCCACCATATGAGAGATTCCGCCCGTCATTGTGAACCTGAGGACTAAACCCAGAGAATCGAAGCCGGCTCTGTGTACTGTACCGCGAGTAGCAGTCGAAGGCAGAGGACTCGGATGAATTTGAATAGTATTTGAATAACGGACCTCGGCGGGCCGGCGGGGCCACACAAGAATGTCACGTGAGACACCCAGAAAGTATGAGCGCCTACGCATTGTCGGGGCTAAAGCATGAACATGAATCGCTACAAGGACGCGCTCAGCGTTGACGTCGCATAGCAGTCCGGGGATGATGCCATTTTGCCTAGGCCTTGGTGCCACCCGTACGGCAACTATGTATCCGCAAGTAATGTAATTAATGTACATTCAACACCGAATCGAAGAGTCAAGAACAGGACTACAATCGCATCAAGTGTAAGGTAGGCAGACAAAAAGAAAGCAAGTTAGACATGTCGTGCACCGCATGCACACAAAAAATTCGCCAATTGAAACGGGGGGATCATCGCTTCATTCATCCCTGTAATGTCCGCTTCACACCTGGCACATGCCGCCCGCATCCCAATGCTCGCTACGGACTCCAGCCGGAACAATGAAAAGGTCATTGGGGTCGTACGCAGCCTTGATACACTCAAGCCGGGAGTAGTTTGGTCCGAAAAATGTGACTGCGAAATTCGGCTCAAGCACGTCCCCTTCGTTTGAGTAGCTGCCGCTGGATGCGCCGCCAGCGAGCTCCGAGAGTACAGGCTGAACTGTTGCTGTAAAGTTCCTTCGTAATGCCTGTACGTCATCAGCAGACAATGTATCGTCCCAGGACTGAGGCACAATAACCTAGCCAGACGTGTCAGAATCGCACCAGAACCATTTAAGGGGACGCTCACATGGGTCTTAGCCGAGCGCCATGCAGGGATGATTGCCGAGCTGATATTAGCATTGGTAGCGACTTGACCTACGGGAACGATCAACTATGGGCAGAAAATAGGGCACGGGAACACACCGCCAACGACAACGCCTCCAACTACCGGGACACCGTGCGAGAGGAGTTGCTTGTATGCAGTACCAATGTTGCTCGGCGCATTCAGGTAAACCGAGTTGGGAATAAGACGAGAACTAAAAATGAGATTAAACAGAGACTGGTCGTCCGGGACTGTAACAATATCATTGGCAAGAGAAGTGATAGTGGACTCCTCCTGGACAACAGCTCCAAGTGCCCTTGCATCATCTAGGAAAGAAGACATCTGTGCCTTGCTAGAATCACCGTCGAGATCTTTAAAGGTTGTATTGAGGGAAAGGGTGCTATTTGACGTTGATCCTGTCAGCGCGAAATACTGCCCGGCCCTGACCGCGTCCCAGTCCTTGATATGCATCGCGTGTGTCGTCATCAGATCACCTGTCTGGTCCAACGTAGCTGTCAGGACATTCACGGTGTGAAGAGTTGCATTAAAAGTGGGGAATGTGCGGAAGGTGGCATCAATGATCACACCCCAGCTGCCAGCGCCACCACCGCGCAATGCCCAGAACACTAGGATGGGAAAGGGAGATGAAAGGTACTATAAGTTGTACATGCGCAGAGAACATACGGTCAGGGTGAGATACCGAGTTGGCTGTTACGAATGAGGAATTGGCTAGAACGATGCGGTACTCTGCAGCCTTCCTTAAGTATTTCTCAGGAGTAACGGGAACTAAACCACGTACGAAGAACATTATCTGCGGCAAGTCCGTAGATCGGTGAGAACGCAGAGTGTCCGCCGCCTTGAATATATCCACCTGCGGCAGAGACAGTTGCAGCAGTACCACCTACAAACATCTTATTTTGCGCCTTAGCCGCGCCATAGATAGTTTTCAGGTCGACACCAGAGCCAACAGTGACCGCCGGTCCCTGACCTACGCCGGCTATGGAGAAGTTTTCTACGAAGGTGATATTCTTGAAGTAAGCGGTCCAGAGGAGGAGTGAATTTCTTGCAGTAGAGCGACCCAGTAAATCATGACCAGAGGATTTGATAGCCACACGCAAGTTATGATCCTGGGAAAATCTGATGCCAGCCTAGAGAAGGGTGAACGACTGCCAACGGAGAGCGAGAAGACTCGTAAACCTGAATATGTTGAACGGCGGTGGCGTTGACTGCGTAGAGAGGGACATCTCCCTGAGCACAGGTGGTTCCATTACGTAAACAGAGTTCAGGCGGAGGGCCATAATCCTGTCACCGAGATGGACTTGAGATGATAAAATGGATATCACGGATAGGACGCGTCACCTGTTCCCAATTGTACTACAAGTCTGAATGAGTCATTAGATATAAGAGGGATCAAGTGGGAATACCAACAGCATACATTGCTCCAGGAATTGTCTGTCGAAAAACGCCGCTTTCCCACTGGACCTCAGTGCACCCCAATTCGAGACATGCCTTTGCCGACGGTATGACTCTGATTAGCCTCCCATAGATGGTGTCGTTCAAAGCAGACCAATCTGCAGCAGTAGGAAAACCAGGATCACCAGGTTGGTTGCGACACCGTGACCATGCGTGAACAACAGCTGGACCCAATAACGACACTATTATGGCGGCGGTGGTTATGGGCCGGAGAAGAGAGAACATTGTTCGAAGAGGGAGGTAGAAATGTTCGGTTTACGATTCTACGGTATCATCTTAAGTAGAATGGATGTCCGCAACGTGTTGATGACGCCCCTCCGCATCGGCTTGGCCCGGAAAATGAATAGGGCCGAGAAGCGGTCCCGGATTCCATCACGTTGATGTAGGCGAGGCGCTACGTAGGCCAGGTATTCTTGGCCTGGTATGTGATAGTGACACTCTATATGCCTGATACACCGTGCGCGGATTTTGCGGGTGGATAGGTAGGAGTTGGACTAATCAAAGATATAGGTTATCATGGGCGCTGGTGTGGAGATCAAGCTCGGGACCACATGTACTGTATAGTACGGCACAAGGTCTACAGTAGTCCATCAATCCGAGTCAGCGTCCGAGTCACGGTGCGCTTAGTAAGTTTCTCCAACCATTCAATCACGTGGACTCGGAACGGGCCGTACACGAGCCAGAAATGTCCTCGGTTTTCAAGTTGGTACTACTTCACTTCACAACCACAAATTTTTGATAGGCAATTACTGTAATACATTTCCTCCTCCTGTGATTTGTGATCCGCTAGTGATCTTGGGCAATCCCCCGCAGGCCACCTTTGGAAAGCTTTTAGACTGTCACGGAAGGAGCGAAACGTACCTGTCGTTGAGAAGCCTTCTATTGCCCTACAGTAGACTCCCTCCTAACGCATACCTCTCGGGAAAGGTCCAGAGGTATGGGTTATTAAGGACTCGGAGTATGGGGTATGCGACAGTCTCAGGAGAGAGCCATACTGCAAAGGCGTCAACTTGGGAAGTCCGAAAATGTATGTCCTAAGGGGGAGGATGGGTTATACCTGGTATGTGTTATGAGGGAGTCTACTGTAATAACGTTCCTGAGTCTCCCAGCCGGAGGTTGGTGACAAGCAGAAGTCATTTTCCCCCGTGTATGGCCCAGTCCTAGCCGACATGACAGGATGGATTATTCATGGCCAGGGTAGTCGCTGAAGTTCCTCCTAAAAGCTGAGAGTTTACTTACCGTTCAACACACCGATCTGATCCTTCAGAGTAAATATTTTGTTGCCCTTTTACGAATCCCAAGTAAGTGTAGACTCGGACGCGAGCAACGTAACCAAGTATAGGGTAACTGAAGATCGCACTCAAACATCTGAAAGAGTATTATCTTTGATTCTCCCATGTAAGATCCTTTGACCCTACGCTCGTTGAGGATATGTGTACACGAGTCCCTTGTCATCTAATGCAGTTGCCAGGGGTCCATTCGGAGTCAAGTTGCAGCGTGAGGCGTTTAATGCGCGAAGAGACTGCCGAGGGGTCACCATGGGCGTAGTACAGCCTCACGAGTGGCTACTCGGCTCTGATCCCATTTCGACTACTTTGAGCGCAGTCACTCGGCGCGATGTGCGACAGTACGACGCAGCCTCGACTTGATCGATTGATCGCGCGTACTGCGCCTCTTCCGCGATCATACTGTCCTCTCCCACTAGAGAGAAAAAAAATGGAATCACGAGATGGGGGAGAGTGACTCAATAAAACTCACCACGATTCCACAATACACTGTGCCGGCAATAGGGTATTGCAAGCAAGTCGAACGAGGAATGGCGTCCACTCGCGAGTGACGGCACTTTATCGAGTCAGTTCCCGTCGCAGTTCATATAGACGCCTTGAGGGCGTTGGAGTACAGCTCGGGAGCCACCATATGAACTTCCGCCCGTCACTCTGAACCTGAGGACAGGTTATCTAGAGGATCGGAGCCGGCTCTATGTACTGTACCGCGAGTAGCAGTCGAAGGCAGAGGAGGAATTTGAATAGTATTTGAATAACGAACCGGCGGGATACAAGCATGTCACGTGAGACACCCAGAAGGTATGAGCGCATACGCATTGTTGGGGCTAAGCATGAACGTGAACAAGGACGCGCTCAGCGTTGCGTCGCACAGCAGTCTGAAGATAATTCCATCTCGCCTAGGCCTTGGTGCCGCGCGCACGACAACTGTGTGTCCGCAAGTAATGTAATGTACATTCAACTCCGAGTCGAAGAGACTCGGATGAGTCAAGGACAGGATTACAACCGCATCAAGTGTAAGGTAGGAAAGCAAGTTAGACATGTGGTGCGCCGCATGCACACAAAAAATTCCCCGATTGAAACAGGGGGATCATCGCTTCATTCATCTCTGTAATGTCCATTTCACACCTGGCACATGCTCTCCGCATCCCAATGCTCGCTACGGACTCCAGCCGGAACAATGAAAAGGTCATTAGGATCATA
>QLOS01000339.1:0-17313 GCA_003313725.1 Russula sp. MG48 | reverse complement strand
CAAAGCACTGCAGCGAAAGGAATGGCTGCCTCTGCAAAAAGCAAGGCTATGGCAGCCCCCAGCCCCAGCACCAGCACCACGCGAGCCTTTTGCTTCCTCGTCGATCGCAATTCGAAGTTTCTCTACGAGGGCCAACCCAGTGTTGTGAACGTGCCCCCCGGAATCGATGTCCACGACTTGAAAGAGAATATCATTGAAGTAACAAAAATCGACGTTCCTACCCTCAGGCTTGAGGTGTGGGATGGCAACTTCTTGAAGAATAGGGAACCCGGCGGTAGAGAGAAGATACCCGGAGGTAAAGAATTAGAGGAGCGTCTCCACGACTTTGGCCTTTCCGTTGAAACACGCCTCCTCACAACGGACCTGGTCCAGCTCTCAAATGACGACATAGTGATTGCTCGACTACTGCCAAAGATTAGTACGTCACGCACTTCTACCGCTATACGGAGATGTTCTTAAGTCTGCGTTTCTCAAAGATGTCGATGTCGATGTTAGTGGAGCATCCGGGCTTGAAGGAGATGGATCTTGTGAGTCATTCCCTCCCGCTCAATCAACGGAGGGTTGACCTTTATAGGGCGGAAGAAATCAAGATGCGACGAGATCGTGGCTAAAATCGCCGCGCTTCCGGCGCCATCTGCTGCTGCCCAGCCAAAGAATTTCGGATCGTATCTACTAGGGCCGGAGCAGACGCCGCAACCTTCTAAAGCTTACTTCCTCTGCAATCGGCCCATCGATTATCAAACGATACCCCTCGTGTTGATGCATCCGGTCTTTGGCACTTTCTGCCACCAAATCCGGACTCTGCAGCCTACTGCAGGGGATTCAGATTCTGCCCGAATCCTGGCACACGAAATGTCCGGAGTTTATAAGGACGAAAGTGGTCGGAGAGAACGTTTCAGGTATTGGTTTACACGAACATATAAATGCTTCATGGAGACCAAAGTAGGACCGCCCACGTCTGGCACTGGCCCACGAAAGCTTCCCGAATCAGGTGGACACGTACTGGTCAGCAACTTCGTCACATTGATCAGCGAATGCAAGTCTGAGGCCGCGAGCACCTCGAGTGATGCTCGGTATCAAGCCATGATGTATTATGTCAAGCTGTTCGCGGCCAGTAAGGTATCACAGGAACACCTCAGTCATTCTTGTTTGCCGGCGATCCTTATCGTATGTGAAGGTGAGAACTCTACAACGCTTAATCACATTGCCTGATTGTACATCATTCCAGGAGCCTGTCTCCAAGTCTTTGGAGTCGTTATGCATCCCGATGGCACCCCTCAGGCCGAGCCATTTTTGTCCTTGCTCCTTAACTGCGACTGGCGCAATCGGGGTGAACGGGACTCGATCACTCGTTTCATTGGGGCCTTGCGTAATTGCCTAAAATTGTTGGCAAAGTATTACGACGATCTCGCCCAAGTCAACGTTCCACAAGTCTCAGATACTGTCACAATCCGTGGTGCCGAACGTCGAGCACCATACCTATGTCAGTACACGTCGCTAAACAAGGAACCAGTCGAATTCAAATACCTCAAGCTCCTGATTGGTAGTGGAATGGTTTTTGAAGCCGAGGAATTGCACACCGGACGGAGAGTGATTGTGAAATTTGCGCAACGCTATGGGAAAAAAGCTCATCAGATACTTGCTCGCTCCGGCGCGGCACCGGAGCTCCTGGGAGTCGACGAACTGGCTGACGAGTGGAAGATGATTACAATGGAACTCGTGTCATCAGACAAATGGATCTTGTTGCAGGATCTTTCCAGGGAGGTGCGACAGCAGTATCGAGACAAGGTCCGGGAAGCCGTTTTGAGACTTCATGCCGGTGGCCAAGTTCACGGAGATGTACGCGCATGCAACATATTTGTGCCAAAATCGGGCAATGGCGACGACATTCAGGTAAAATTCATAGATTTCGACGAAGCGGGCCCTCCAGGAGACACGAAATATCCTCCGTACTGGAACACGGAGAGTGTGACGCGTCCAGACGGTGTATTCGAGGGATCCGCACTCCAAAACGACCACGACCATTTCATGGTGGACCAGATCTTTGCCGGCATTTCACATAAATCGGGAACGGGGATTATGCGGGCACCCTGGGGTGCTTATTTGCCTGTGCAGTAGTTTTCTGTCCGTCAGCATAGGTTATGGCTTTTTGGTCGCATGTTTTGTGCACCTGCGCTTCGCTCGGGCTACGTTGCGAATTTCAATGGTACCCGAACGACAACAACTCCCCACTCTCATTTTCAGCCCTTCTCCCCCTTTTTTGATTATTATTATGTTAATGTGCAACGTTTCAAAGGATACTTTGCAGAAAGGGCCCTGACACGTCCTTCCACTCAATGCAGTGCTATCACCCCCGAAGGCTTCCCGACATACTGGGCCATGAACGGCACTGCAAACCGCCACAACGCTATGACCTCCGCATTCTGCAACATCCTTCCTTGGGAGCTGACAAACACTCCATATCCCAGCATTTCAGACTAGGGATCTGCACGGGTGAACCCATGGGTCATGGGTCACTCCATGAGTTCAATGTCGGATCGCCGGGAGTGCGCCTCGCACATCACCGCAGCACATGCGTGTATCTCACCAACGAGTCACCGTTGCCTGCATACTGAGGCCTCTGGGCAAGCTGGTTCTAACATACTCCAGAAGGACGCGTGCCGAGCCCAGGTTGTGGGAGCATTGTGAAGCGAACCAACAACGGCACGCGCATGAGTCTGACTCGGAGAGGGAGAGGCCAAGGAAAGTATATGCACGCAGGGAGATTTAGAGAACACACAAAAGATGGTTGAATAACTTCTCTGCCAGGGCTTCTACCACAGCTAATATACTGGGTCCGTAGTCTAGGGAATGAGTTGGTCTATCGAGACTCGACAGGATACGGGGGCATAAGGAAAGAGGGATGTCGGGCGCGCGGACGGATCGGGACTGTATGGAGGGGGGGTCCAGGGGCTTTCACGGTGTCGGGCGACGTCGGGCAGGTAAGAAATGGGGACGCATCTAGAGAAAATGTATGAGCATTGGAAAACGGCGGCGTTCATGTAGATATAAAGGTGAGCGACTAGGAAAGTGAAAGTAATAGCAATGGGCGTACAGCACTAGTCCTCGTTCGGGTTTCGTCACGCGGGTCTTGGACGAGGGGGATTTCAGGACACGTTGATGGAGTTGGAAAGACAGGCCGCAGGACGGAAGGACCACTCGGAAAGGCGTCACGGGCGCTCCGGGACTTCTGTTCCGAAGTCCGTGCGCATGGCAGTGGCCGCGGGCGCTTGCGCGCAACCTCGTGGCCATGCAGATGAAAGAGCACCCCGCGACGTGTATCTCCCGATGGTATGAACGATATTGTCGGACCCGATGAATTCAGCAGTAATCGCCGTGGGCGAAAGAGTCCGGATCGAAGACAAGGTGGCATCGGCGCTCCTCAACACTGCCACTGGGAGTAGCACCGCCGAGTCCGGCTGTGACAATGCAGAAGGGGTGCCCAGCGACGCCGAGGTGAGCTTTCAGTTCTCTGCGTAAACACGATTCTAATATACCGTATCCATATAATTCCGTATTCTGGGCTCAGCCTGACGTCTTCGCCGCCGCTCAGCAGGGGAAGATCGACCATATACGAGCCCTGATCGAATCGGGTCACGCACGCGCGACGGACAAAGATGATGATGATATCACTGCTTTACACTGGGCCGCGTCCAATGGCAAAGCCGAGGTGTGCACATATCTCATCGACCAAGGCGCGCAAGTCAACGCGATCGGCGGAAGCATGCTCGCCACACCCCTGCAGTGGGCCGCCCGCCAGGGTCTCGTTGACATCATCCATCTGCTCATCCAACGTGGCGCCAACCCGCGTCTTGTCGACGCCCAAGGCTTCACCTGCCTCCACGCTGCCACACACTCGTCGTCGTACTGGAGTCTGCTATACATCCTCTGCCAGCCCGACATTGTCGTGGACGAACGCGATCGAAGGGAACGCACGGCGCTGCACTGGGCCGTGTATCAAGGCGACGAAATTTCGACCCAGATTCTCCTCAAATTTGGCGCGGACCCCAACGCGGCGGATCGCGATGGGCTCACGTCGCTGCATTGGGCGGCATTCAGCGGGAACAAGAGTTGTATCACCCAGCTCCTTAGGGCAGGCGCGGATATCCGAGCGAAGACCCGGGATCTCCGCACGGCCCAGGATGTGGTGACCGAACTCCAAAACCTCGATACGTGGAACAAAGTGGTTGAGGAGCTGGGATTCAAGGGAGATGGGACGAGGGTACGCAGACCGCTTAGCGAGGTACATTGCCATCTCCGACTCGGGTTGTGCGCCGTGCACTGATACGCGTTCTACACGTAGCCTAACATGAAAGTCATCGTTTTCTCGGTTCCTAGCATCTCACTTTGTATCGCATTTGCGATCGCGAGCGTGTTCCCGTGGTATATGGCTATCGTCCTCGCGCTGGGAGCGCTCCTTGTCATGGACTTTGTTTGTAATCCCTATCTCTGCGGTTCCGGCGGTCCCGCTTACTCTATAGTGCCAGGTCGTACTGCGCGAGCTTTTACAACGCAACTCGGTCAGCGATCGCCTTAACGCGAGTCCCTATTTTGTTGGCATTGTATTCGGGTCTGCGGTGTGGATGGCGTATATCTGGGTCTCCCGTCTTCGATATGGTGCGTCTCTCGATACCACTGTAGTATCTGGTTTTCACTCGTACGTTCGATCAGATGCCCCTCGCAAGCCTTTTATACATGCTACTTTTGTGCTCTTGTTCGTCCTTTGCATGGTCGCCTTCCTTTGTACGATGTTCTGTGACCCGGGAGTATGCACTACACCTAGACATACTTTGAAATTGGTACTTGCATTTTTTTTTTCCTTTTAATTTCTATATGTGATTTCGTACAGGTTACAGAAGACCTCATTCGGCGCAACCGATTGACTACCGAGGCGTTTTGTGTACAATGTTTGGTGGGCTCTGCACCTGATAGGAATAACTTTGCGCTGATGTTGCGCCGGGATGCCAGGTTGCAAAGCCCCAAAACACGAGGCACTGCTCCAGGTGCAATAAATGCGTCACGCATCATAAATGCATCGACATGTACGGGATTATTTGACTAGTGTCGCCATACTACTGCCTGACAAAGAAACTCCAGCCATGCTTCATGGGTGCTGAATTGCAGTATGTCTAGAAAGTTCCATCCTCAGCCTTTACTCGTCCACTGAGAGAACTACCATAGTTGGTGCCAAGAATCATATTTACTTTATCATCTTCATGGGGAGCCTCACCGCGGGCCTTCTCATATTTGACTATATCGTCTGGACTCGTGAGTACCATCGACACCTCATTATACTAAGCTACTTGACCTTATGGGTATTGTGCGTAGATCTTCTCACTTTGGATGACGCCCCTCTCCCCGCGCATTTGTGTCACGGTGTCCTGCCTCACGAGGCCTGCAGACTTACGCCGGCAGACTTGTTTCTTGTTTCGGTTTCTATCTGGTCAACACTGCAACTCGTATGGAGCGCAATGACTGTGGTAAACTACGCTGGCGCAGCGTGGAATGCATGGAGGCGTGGATTCAGGAATCTCTTTCATACTGTCGCTACAATTGCAGCCTAGCACATAGCAGATTTTCCGCGTCTATATATACATTTGTTTTGGGTTGTGGAGGTATCCGAGTCCTAAGTTCCAAGTTGTACCTTGTCGCTACTGATTCTTATGGACCAAACGCTCACATCTGGTTCCTACGCATGAACTTACGAGCGTGTATGGTTCGCGAAACGAGTTCTGAGAGAGCAAGCTGAGCCCCGGGCCCGACTCGCCCGCCCCCCACACTGTATGCGGCCGTCGTGGCACGTGACTTCCGGAGACCCCCGAGGCACTAAGTTACCACGGCGGTCCGGGGATCGCATCCCTGATTATGACTCTTTTTGTACGCCACTACGGCTAGTGGCTCTTACACACGAAAAAGCGCGAGCATCTCGAGCAAGAGGACCCTAAATGCCTATGGACGAGGATGAACACAGTTCTGGCATCATCTCCGAGTCGCACCCCGCTGGCCCGGAGGCGTCGTCCCCTCTCATCGTGAGCGTACGTACTACTAAGTAAGTGTCACATAGCATTTTACCAGACACGATCCTCCAGTTGAACTCATCCACTTATCTGCCAAACCCTGTGCAGCGGCCAAGATGTCCAGAATGATCACACGATAACTCCAGATGCTCTGCCTCCCCCTCCACCACCTCTTGGGGTCAAGCTTACGGCTTACAGACTGCTCAATATGAGCGTAATATTCTCCTTTGGCCTCACCAAGGGTATCCTCACTTACATGGGGCAGTCCATCGCGCCGACGACGCTGGATTGGGTAGCGGGGGCGCTTCTGACAGTTGCGTGAGTCCGCCTTTTGCTCGGTCCCCTATGACAAGGGCACTTAATCTCAGCACAAGTTTGTATTGGGTCGGCCTCTATGAATCGATAGATGCGAAAACTTGGGAGTGGTTCTTCCATGTCGACTTGGCACATTCGATCGGCTATTCTGCTAAGCGGTTTATTGGAGGAGGTGAGCACCTCGCATCTTGACGCCCTTACTCTCCTGGTAACAATGCGAACGAACAAATGGCAACAGTCGCTGGCGTACTCTTTGCCCTCCACGGCACGCTTACCATTACCGCATTGAGCAGCTTGCCCGTTTTTCTTCTCGCCCATTTCGTTTCACACGTCTCTCGAGACATTTGGCTGGCAACTTACATCTGCCTCACGTCCTGCATGCTCTTTTTCTGGCTTAGGGTCAGTCTGATGATTCATGGAATCACTTTCAAGGCTGACGGGGCTTCCCTACAGACTCGTCGATTTCGAGCTGGAGCACGAGCTAGGAAATATGCGACGGATTTCCTCGAAGCTTACGGACTTGGTGCTTCTCTTGTGGAAAGCCACGGTGAGAGCGACCCATTCTCTATCTTCTGCAACCTTCTATATCCGAGTCGCTTGTCTAGAGTGGCTCGGCTCGTTGGGTGCTATGCTGGGCTTCTTCTGTGGAATGGCTCTCGTCTGGTCGCCGCTCGGCATACTTTACTTTATCCTCTCACGGGAATCAGCGGCCCTCACGAAAACCTGACGTAGGTTTGTGAGGTTTTTTTTTTTAGCAAAGCAATTGAATAGACTACTCGAGGTATACGGGGCCGCGGGATAGGGAGCATGTAAGTAATGAGCATACCTATAAACACGAATTAAGAACGAGTCTTCTTGCCTGGGATCTGCCTGATACGCAAGCAGGACATGGTAAGTATAGCGAAACCCCCGAGGACACAAAGTCAGTCGTCATATCTCCCCGAAAGCTGGAGGGCCAACAACACGGTCCAACTCAATAGATTGGAGACGGCACTAACCCCTCTCTTGTGTCATTTGTCCGCGCCGGCAGGCAAGGTCGTCGAGCCAAAGCTCTAGGTCGAGTCGCTGGTGGAAATGTGGCGGGTCCCTGGCACTCAGACTCTCCAATATCACTTCTAGCTGATGGATCTCAGGTGAGAGCGATGAGTGAGGTGCACGAGCCCTAAGGCGCAACCACTCCAGATCTCTCCTATCCGAGTCAAGCCAGTTGGGATCCAAATGTCTCGCATTCCTAGGGGCATTATTGTTCTCGGTTTGACCCTGTTTGATTCTCGGCTTGCGCTGACACCTTAGGACCAGTGATTGTACTCACTGTCTTCAAGGCAAGCATGCGTGGACTCGTGGTAGCTTCTCCAGCGCCGTCGTAGGCCACTGAGATTAAAATGTGTTAAGCTGACCAAGCGTGATAGCGGCGAATACTTTCAACGAAGGCCCATCCAGTGAGTTGTCTCCAGATTGTTGGGATCCGCATTTCCAGCGACACTACCCTTACTGGTAACCGCAAGAAAGGATGTCAAGACGGAGCCCTGCCCTAGATGTTGATTTCGCCACCTCAAATCTATGAGAGAAGAGTTATGGTACATCAAATTGTGCCTCTTTCCCTCATGCGAGAGAACGACAATCACCTTCATAGTATGTAGCCTTTTGAGGCCCGGGTGCGTACTAATCCTTGATTTCTTGGGTAAATACACCATACTCCGAGGCTTCTCCTAAGATTCCTTTCCTATAGTTCACTTTACGAAAGGCATGGCGTACATGCATAGCTTAATACCGTGACGTTCTCGGGCCCCACTCTCTCACTCCAATCTGTTGGGGCAGGTTGCACGAGCCACGCGGAGGTCAGGATTACATAAATTTCCAGGATACGGCAGCGCAAGTTGCTTTTTTGGTAGCCCGAGTCAGAGGTGGTCCTCAGGCTTAGAGTGCATTGCCAAGCTCACAAGCACTCTTCTAACCCTTCGTAATACTGCTTCTTCCTGGTGCCATTAATAAGTCAACCATCCAAGCAACGTAGGACACGACTACACGGGTCACACCGAAGGGAGATACCATATTATATGGAACCAGGACCTAGTCAACCAGCAACAACGCCGCCGCTGACAGATCTTCAAGCTGAAGATGTCGAGCTTCAAGTCTTGCCTACTGGCTCACCCGCTACTCTTGAGCCTCCGCCTGGCAATGCAGACCCAGATGACGATGAAGTCGATGCGCTGCTTCCACTCGGGTTCAAGGTCACCTAGTACAGGCTGCTCAACCTGGCTGTGTTATTTTCGTTTGGACTCGCCAGGTTTATCTTGTCATTGCAAGCCCAGTCTGTCGCGCTAACCGGAATGGAATGGGTCGGGGGCTCGGCGTTGGTATGTTTGTGAGGCACTGCGTCCCCGAGCTGTCCCATGCTGCGCTGGTTTTCAACGATAAAGATTATATGGGATTGGCTTGTATGAAACCGTAGAGCCGCCTAAATTGGAGTGGTTTCTCCACGTTGACAGGGCACCTGCTGTTGGTATCGCCTCAAAATGATTGTCTTTTCAACCTGGTTGAACATATGGCTTCATGCCGGTCTTCTATGTTCTTTCATCATGATATTCGCTTGTTTCGTGGATGCTACAGTACCTAAGGTTAGTCTGCAGGCATCTCATTGCTCTCAATTGTAATGGCTTGAGTTGCAGAAATAGCAAATTTGGAACAGAGTGTGGGTTTGGCCTCCTGTCAGGAGGTTCTTTCAGAAGTATGGCTTCGCCTACCTTGATCATGGACGATATAGTAAGCCTACCTCTGCTCGCATCCCCCAAAAAGCACTCACCGTTGATCCAATATATAAAGAGTTACTGGGTGGAGCTGGATTGTTTTTGGGACTTCTATATGGGATTACTCTAACGGGTCTGTTAACGATCGGGTTAATGTGTCTCTTTGCGTTCATCTTGATGCGACTTGATCTGTCACCCTAGCCAGATTGTGAGCCTTGAGGCGCGCCTTCTAATGTCATTTCGGCTGTGCCTTCTGAATGACCACAAATCCGGCTTGAGCTGGTAACTTCTATTTACAACATCCCATTTCGACGTCTTCTCCTATCCAAGTCCATCTCACCCTTCTTTATGAACTAATCCGTCCGTCAGCAATAACTACGTCCTCACCCCCTATGTCAGCCACCAGCCTGGCTGCCCTGGCAGCATTAGATGACTCGATGAGCCCTGCAACAATCGGGGCGACATCACCACGCTGACATAAGTGTCAGGTCTTGCCAAGCGGTCATATACATGATCACGATCTGTTTTCTTTTGTTCTCGTGTGGTCACCGCTTAGCACACTTAATTTTACACTCTGAAGGGAATCAGAACTTGAAGCCTTCACAAAACCCTGAAGTGCATGGCACACCCATTATATCTGTCCCACAGCTATAGATTACTATAGTATCTGGGCCAATATGCCATTTACCAGTAAGGGCATTGAATAGAGTGCTCGGGATATGCGGGGCCATGGGGGGAGGGAGCCAATGGGTGAAGAGCATACCTTTGAACACAAGTTGAGAGCGAGTCTCCCCGCGTAAGTTTGTGCGCCAGTATGAATCCTCTGCCTGACACACGAGCAGAACATAGCGAAAATGGCGGAATCTCTGACGCTAGAGATTTTGTTTGTCATATCCTGTTGGGATAGGATACGTAGCGGAAGACCTCGGATACTATATGCACACTGAGTAGTAACAGGTCTGAGTCGTCTTGAGTCGGACTTCTACATCGTGGACGCGCCACGCCATAACCCCTAACATGTACCCTTCTCTGGGTTCTACATTGGTTGGCTGAGTGACAATATGGCGGCGGATTGCTGGCTGCCAGTGCACTCCGACTCTCACTTCGGTTTTAAGCTCAGCTGAGTCCGAGAAGTCAAGCAAGTTGGATCCAAATGACTCGCATGCCTCCGAGTAGTATGATTTATCCCCTTGTCTGATTTCTCTTCCACATACCATCCGCCATGCATTCTTCTCCCTATGCTATCTTTTCCATTCTTCTAGATTTAGAGGCCTTTGCTGGCATGCCTTCCCCCGGTCATGGCGCGAACTCTCAGATAGGACACAGCGACCAGTGTTCAGTAATCTTTTAGAACGACCTCCTCTGATAGTAAAAAAAACCAAACTCAATGCAACATCTCACTTCCGATTCACCCTACTTACTTCCTTACCTGTGGACCGTGGACCCCATATCCGCAGAACCCGTAAGATTACTCTCGCGCCCGTATTGCTCGTCCTTTGGCCACGCGCAGCTAAAACTCTTGGTGTATTAAAGGCGTCTGGTTTGTGGCATAAACGAGCAAGCGAACAGCGTCTTAGAGCACTCGCGGACCCCCATTGCCTCCTGAACCCTGTGCGGTCCTTCCTTCTTGAGTCTCCTACCAGTGCCTACTACTTCAAGTTCCCACCTCCTCGTAGAACGGTCGGCCTCCTCGTTGCTATAGCTCCTCCTTCTCTCCATTCTTTCTCCCTCCAAGCCCAACAGCACGTCCTATTGCCTGCACACTGATGAACACAGCCTCTTTCAGCGGCAGTACCAGTAAGTTGCAAGTAAACAGAGAACGCACGGGAGAGGCATAAGCTTCGTGTCCAGAGGTCCCAAGGTATGTCCGAACGCGGTCGTTTTAGACAAGTGCCAGCAAAGCCACTCGTCCAAGATGTAGAACCTTGCCTCTCCACGCAGACTGTGTGTGTCGAAGGACACCTTCACCCCATCCTTGAGACTTCCTCTCACCTTCGTCAACTGGAAAACCCCCAGGAATGGGACCATGACGGAGAGTGTCGCATCGATCTCTTGTGAGCTTGGTCAGTGTAACCCTTGAGCTGATAACGGGATCGAGGGGCGATCAACGGTCACTTAACGGATGGAAAGCTGCTTAGAAGCTTACATTCCAGGTGAACCCCGCGACGGGGATCGGAATATCAAAAGGATGTCGGTTTGCCATGTTGTCAGGGTCGCCATTGAAACAATAGGACCAGTGATGGCGTACTACTGTAGTAGACATGCACAGCATTGGCAAATCCTCCCTTGACGTAATTCGGGTACCAGTTTGGTGGCACTTATACAGTACTGTATATACGCCGTCAACTTTATCTCGGCTGCGCTCCCTCCTCCCTCAAATGATCTAGAGGCAATCCGGACGCAAATCATTATTTCCAGTCAAATATCGATGTATTATCCATTGAGTACGGAAGCACTACTACAACTTACATTTCTTAGCTAAATTGACATGGCAAATTGACATGGCTACGGTACTCAATTCAGTAAATATCGCGGCAGTGATACGGTTGCTGTCATAGTCATCATTGGTGGTCCTCAGTCGTTGTGGTCGCTGCTGCCATCATGTCTAGTCGCCATCGTAGTCATCGTCATGTGTGTCATTGCCACCGTGAGGGTTGTGTCGTGGTCGTTGTAGGATGTGACTGTGGTAGCCTTGGTCGTGGTCCCAGTACTACTGTAGTGGTGGCCTGTTTGGTACGGTCGCTGTTGTCCTACGACGAGGCGGTAGTGGTGATCACAGTGGCCATGGTCCTAGTGGCCACCGTCCTGGTCTGGTCCTGATCCTTATCCCGGTCGTCAATTGTCCTCAAGTCGAGACAGGGTGGAGACAGCCCCTTGCAATGCAAGCCTGAGACACACGCCATTGTAATCATCAACATCATGATCGTCAGCCACGCTAACGTTGAGGTGGGACCAGGATGGCACCATGCCACGCTCATGAAGAGCGTGTCATAGCTGTCGTTGTCATTAACAGCTGCCCACAAGCTAAGATGCCGGTGACATGATGTCCTGGTCGTCACAGTCGTCACTGGCCAATTTGGGAGCGAGTCAGGGTAGGAGATGGCCGTGCACGCTGCTCACTGTCACTGGCTGCCTCAAAGCAAAGGAAGAGGAGCTAACTCCACGTCACCAGTCATCCTCATTGTTAGTAGGCATTCTTAGTACACGGAAAAAGAGGGAGAGAGGCTGCGTGTGTTGTGCGTAGGCCTGTGTCGCGGTCCATGGCGGTCCAGTATTGGTCCAGTAAACCGTGAATCGGTTTTGGCTTTTCAGCCTCCCATGGTGCAGATCCCCACTGGAGACCGGAGCAGGATTGTGTGGCACAACAACCGACGCAAACTGGTTTCCGGCCTCAGGAATGTAGCGGTCATGGTCTGAGGCACAGCTGCAGCTCCATTCGGTGATGACGGTAGTCCGGTGAGTGGGTGAGAATGGAGGTGCCGAGTCAAAGGGGAGCAAATTAGAACGAATGTTGAGGTCCGAATTGATTGGTAGGGTTGATGTGACAACTGAAGGCATCACTTGTCATCTGGGGAGACGACGCAGGGGAAGCCAAGGAGGCGAGATGAGGTAGAGGGCCAGAGAAGCCTAAAAGGGCACGTCCTTTCCCGGAGTGTACCAACCTAATGAAGTAGATCAACACGTGATGAAGACTCCAAGTCAAGGCGCATGGTAGTTGTGGCTCAAGCTCAGCTCGGACTCGGAATGGTGTCACCAATTATGCCCGCTTCCATATCGAAGTGGGCCTATTGCGGTGCCCAGGACACGCCGGGTACCGACTCTGGACGAGTGGAGGTCCGATCTGGGATGTAGGGTTACAAGCACTGCATATCCCAGTGCAGAATTGGGGCCCAGTAACCCGCCCGAGATACTGTAATGATGCCGGGACATTCCTAACTTTCTACCACGGACATCAACCAACAAGACTACCTTCTCTCTTTCCCGGAAAGGGCGATACTCTACTATCTAGGGAGGGGGTGGTCATAACGAAGTTACCGTACAAGTATAAAGAGAGCACCAGAGTATAATACATTAAAAAGAATCAACCACCTGTCCAGTAGCCCAGTGCCAGTGGACCATACTTACAAATTGGATAATGCCGATCCACTTAATGGTTCGGGCTTTGATGCAAGAGAAATTGGGTGACTCGATTATAGTTATTTTCAGATCGTTAGACCGCTTTCGATCGCAATCATCCGTTTTGTGTTTGTGAATATTGACAAATGGAACCCAACGCTCTACAAAGCCCCACCACTTCAGTGAACGAATTGAGTATGACATGACAACGGTCCCTTATTATGCCCGGTGCAACCCAATTTAGTAATATTATTTGTTTATTCGGTTGCGATCGCAAAAGCGACCTACTGTAGTGATCTGAAAATAGTTGGAATAACAAAACTGATCGAGATGGCCTTTGACTTCACGGCGACTTGCCCCACTTGCGATCTGAGGGTACCCGACCAGTCGTCACTTGTGTACACCAGGTCAGGCACACCGCACACCCCGGATCTAGGGTGCACCGGCTGCCGGCGGCAGCGCCCATCGAAGAAGCCGAAGTGGGTTTCTGAAAAAACGCGACGTGCGCTAGTAAAGAGTCTCGCACGTGAGTGTTTGCCTCTGAGTCCCACCTGTTTCATCTTCTATATCAGGGCCAGACGCGAGATATTCGCGCTTCTGCTAATACACCGGAGCTGTCAGTGATCACCTTACTGGAGGTCGTGCATGTGTGTCAGAGATAGCTTCTCTCCTGAAATCGACCCTTGCTAACGCCTCTACCTAGAATTTGAGCCTGGATGGAGGTAGATAACTCCGTCGGCCTTCCGACCAGAGCAGACTTCCATCCACCTGCAATTTCACAAAACGGAGATTTCGATGCAGTCCCGTGTGCTGTGCACGGCCAATGTGAAGTTTCAGTACGTGATGGGAATCTTTATGTTGGATTGGACTGTTCCGTCACGACTCGCGCAGCGCCGCTGCTAGTACCTTTACTCCATGTGTCTGGCAGTTGACGACTCGGACAGAACCAGCAGCCACTGTAACTGCGTTCTGTGATGCCACGGTTCGAGTCGTCAGGTTGGCAAAGACCGTGGCCACCACGTCGTCGAGGCCGGAACCTGGCAGCTTGCATCGGTTTTTGTGCCACACAGTCCTACTTTGATCTTCGTCGACTCTTCGATGGGGACTGCACTATGTGGGGGCGGATTAAGATTCACAGTTACCGGACCGCCGCGGACCGCGGCAACACTAAGTTCAACTACTATGTCAATCTGCGTTGGAGGTATGAGTCTACCCCGTCGGGCGCGCTGCATGGCAAGATGGCACATTTTCAATGGCGCGGAGAAGGTAAATCGATGATGCTGGTAGTCGTGTTGAGGCCTCGACCGGACCAGCCTGGCTCAGTCCCACTCGTAGCTTCGTAGCTACGTCGACTCGGAGGGGCCGCCGGTTCACACTCCCTGGTGACTTGTTAACTTGCTGTCAGAGCGAGGTTTTTCTCGTGCATGGCAGCTTCTCTTGCACACCGCACGCCGAGCCATTCCCCTACTAGAGTGGAACGGATATTGAGCGGTCCCTGGCTAGAGGAGTTACTCATGTTACGGCGCCATTGACCCTGAACCTGCAACTGATTCGACTTGGCGATCAAACTGACTACTTATTGCCCACCTCTTTAGGGTACCAGGATCCCTTTGGGCGGGATCGTGCTACGGGAAGTCCAAGTCCCTCGTTTCTTTGGGCCTGATGTTTTCCAGCGACTCACCCTGTCTCCCATCCGACCTGACATCCATACACATGTCGTGGCGAGATGGCGTGTAATACCACTGCAGGACACAAATCTGACCGATAAAGGAGCAAAAGACTGGTGAGCGCTTTCGGAGCACTACGAGGGAGAAACCAATGGGCCAACTGGGAAGAGATTGGGTCCAGGCGAATAGACGAGTTAGTATTGTTGCTAAGCCTCTCCAGGTGAAGAACCAGATCTTCGGAGACGTCCCAGACGCGTCGCGTGAGAGTCATGGCTGAACCGGCGAATGGAACCGGGAGTGGTTAACCTCTCTGGAGTAAATCAAAGGTCCAACACGAGCAGTCGTATGACACTCCGAACGCCCACCTTCAGGGCACACGGACGTACAGAAATGGATAGACCTGTCGTTTCTTGCGAAGAAAGTGACCAGAGTGAGGTTGTTTCGGCAGGATAGCCAAAGTAGGCAAAGGATCAAGTGGGCATATGCACTCCCAGCTGATGTGAATTCATGGAAGGACCTGAATAACAGAGATTCCGGGGCTGTGTAGTCCGGGAGAGGGTTCTCCGAATCGCAAGTCGGTGCAAGAACCAGTCCGCTCTTCGGACGCCAGTGTCTTAGCATTGAAGGGTGCATGCTCCACCCGCCTGAGAGCCCGGCTCAATGGAAACCTCCAAGAAGTGCATCGGCGTGCACTTAATTGGCCGTAGCGCTGTCGTGGTGTTGAAGAGCATTCCACTTGGAGAAGAGTAGAACGACTCGGAACCGCTGCTTTGGGTGCGGAATAGACCCGGAACAATCTGAATCAGGAATGACCCCGTGAGCATACCGCCCAAGCACCTTGTCAGCGTTAGCTTACTAAACTCGTGATTCAGGACCTGGCTTGGCTCGGCTATGAACACCCATAGTAATCGGGTTTCCGACCCCAGAACGAGAGCATTATTTCTGCTTCATTGGTAGTGGGGTAAGTTTTGCCTTTGTTAATTGAAGACCGTCAACGGGTAGGTTCGAGTTTTATGCATCGTAGTAGCGCACTTGACCCAAGATCTGAATAACATCAGTTCCGAGCACTGAACGTATTTCGGCAAGACCGCGCAGGTACCTAACGCCCTTTATGACATATGCGTACCCCACAAGGCCAGCCATGGAGCTCAATTGACTTGACATTGGTACTTGGCGCCGGACCCTTCCTTCCTTCCTAATCCATCTCTAAGCGCAGGCCGAAACGCATAAATACTGGGGTGAATGCTCAGTGATTGTCATCGTACATCCACATCCTCAGAGAATTAAAGTAGCTACAATGAGCCACCGCCCTACAAACCCTCCCCACCGTCCCACTGAACCTCCCCACCACCACCCCACAGAACCTCCTCACCACCACCCCACAGAACCACCCCACCACCACCCCACCAAACCTCCCCATCACCATCCCACAGAACCTCCCCATCACCATCCCACAGAACCTCCCCACCACCATCCTACAGAACCTCCCCACCATGATGGTATGCATTGAATCCTGCCCTTTTATCTCGTCTGCCTGCTGACGAGCCCAACTCATACAGACCTCGACGACTGGCTCCACCGCCACCACCACATCGTTCATGGCCCAGAGGCTGGTGGCGGAGACCCCGTCCACGTATTCGCCCAGGCCAATGGGCCTATCTTCGGGCATAGCAAGTGGTGGCACTTCACCGTACACTGGCTCTTCTGGTCCTTCTCCTGGGGCGTAAGTACCACTAGCTTGATGGTTGACCCTCCAGCCTGAGGAACCTCGCACGTTAACGTTTCTTTCGGTTTTGATAGCTCCAAGGGCTCATTGACCTGAGCACGTTGATCATCGATGCTACTCTGTCCATTCACTTCCCCATCTTGGGTACGACAAGGCTAATCAGCGTGAAAGGACCCCTCACTGGTGACGGTGTCCGGGTCTCGTTCAATATCGGGATCGTGAAAGGCGACGCACGCTTCTACGCGGTGGACCGCTGGCTTTGGGTGCAGATGACGGTCACCGAACTCGTCCACCGCCCCACCCCTCCTGTGCCTGCAACCAGGACCGTCAGGCTCCTCCAGATTCCGCTGACCCTCCCTCACGTCCAGTCGGAGTATGTTAATTATTTCTTTTGACGATGTGATAGTATTGCAGAGTTTAACCGGTTCTCTCCAGGTCCACTTGAACAACCAATGGCGACTGACTTTCGCCTCAAATAACTGTATGAGTTTCGTTTGTTTCTCGAGAAGATCCAGAAAAAGAAAAAAAAAAGGTTACTTTCTTGATTGTGCCGTGGAAAGAGTTGTACGGTTGTAGGGATGACGGCGGCGGGGCTCCGACTCGGACGAGATTTGTAGTGAATAACATCGTTTGTCTGTGTTATCGTGTATTGGCCAAACTGAATTGTGAAAATTTTGCGGGAAAGC